>WNNJ02003129.1:0-236531 GCA_012934845.2 Pomphorhynchus laevis
TTTATTAATTTTTTTATTTATAATAATATGTGCAATTAATATGACAATTAATATTAATTATTAATATCTATTTATTATTTAAATAAAAAATATTTGTTATTTATTATTTACTATTTATTATTTATCTATTTATTATTATCTCGATCCCTTCGTTCGCCACAAAACTCGCTCTTGCAATTTCCTATATCGTGACCTTCACCGTATCAGGAGCTCGCTTGATTTTTAACTTCTGTCACTCTCTTATCTCCAGTATATCATTTCCTATATTCAGTGCCCTGCAAATTCCACCATGCATATTGCTTTTTCTCCTTATCTGTTTTGATCACATTTCCTCTTGCTTCTCTAAACTCAACTGGCTAATTAGGGAAAACTACATTCTATTCAGTATCCTTTGTATCACTTTTCGACTCATTTTCTCAAACTCGCTTTCTTATTTGCATCTTCCTACACTTATTGAATCCCGCCTTACATCAATAAATCTTAGTTTATGTACACTCTTCTCTATGTTCTATAAATTTTATCAAACTCTATTAGCCGTTATCTCGATATTGCCGCGCCTCTTCTAAACTGCCTTACGTCATCCGCTCAACAGTCTCCTTTACATACTTTAAACACAGTTTAAGCTCTTTTTAGTACCTAGTTGACTGTGAACCATCCCCGAGAATGTAAGAGACTAAATTAATACGTGCAATTAATATAACAATTAATATTAATTATTAATTATGTTAATTATTATAATTCAATTATTTAATTATCAATTATTATAATAATTGATAAAAATAAATTGATATTATTTTTTAAAAAGATCTCTTTACTGTTTTTTATTTCAAAAATAGTGAAATTGTTTTAGTGTAAACATTTTGTATTGTGCTTTTCTATTGTAAAATAGTGACCTGATTTTTAAAGTGCACTTTTTATTCAATAGTAAATTGTTTCATTTTAAAAGAATTTGTTTTGGTGATAACAGCAGTTTCAACAAATTCGATTAATTTTTAATAAACAAATTTATTTTATTCTTGTTCAATCAATAATTAATTCAATTGAAATACTGACTAAAACAATTTATCACCTTTAATGACTAATTGTCCATTTCAAAATTAAGAAACACTTGTCGAGTGCTGTGATTTATCACCCTTGTGGTTCCGAGAATGGTATAGGGAAATGGTTAGTTCTTCTAAATTAGAGGTATATAATTTGATGTTTCATTCGTTTTAATCAAATATTGATTTTAGTATTCATTAAGTTCTTCTGTTCCGTGGATCCTAACAGATTTTCTATTAGATAGTGATAACTACGCTAATTCGGAGTATGTTATGCTTCATCAAACATATCAATAATAACTTTGTGCGCTAGGCTATTTTTCTCACCTGTTTGTATCTACGACGACGCTGCGAGAGTCGCATTAAATGACTACAAAGATGCAACACTTTTCAAAAAGATTGAAGTTGAAATCGATCAGTTTCTAATTTGCTTCGTAGAAAAATTAACGCTCAACATATTTACTTACTACAAACAGCTTGCTGGTTGGTACGCTATCTTTGAACATATAGTTATTTTAGAATTTATATTAAATCTGTTTTTAATTGTATGTTTTCGATAAATCTCATAATTTTAACGTTTTTTAAGAAAAGACAACATATTTTCATATACTCGAGATTAAAAACATCATTTATAGCTTCGAGATCGTCATATTCCAAAAGTTTTCATATTTTTGTGAAATCACTAGATATTTCAAATAATATCGCTAGCTATACTTGATCTATTCACTGTTTTCAGATATGAAATTGTTATATTTTGTTAAAAAATTACTTTAAGACATATCGCAAATATTTTTTTTATTAACGGTATAAAAATAAAATCTAAAACGGTCTTTAAGGTTATTTGTTCCGAAATAGCTACAATTTCCGCAAAAAGGTATAATAAATTTAAGTTTGTCTCATAAATGATTAGCTTAAATGTAAGAAATTTTAGGATTTAATTTCCCTTTTAGAAAGTTATTTTTTTTTGAATAATGCAAAAGAACAAAACGTTCTTATCAAATTCGCAATTTTCTTAACAAAACATTTTCTTAAATATTGGCTTCTTCAATAGATAATAATATTATAATAATATTAAATACTAATAACTCATTTTGACAAAACGATGGTTTATTTATGCTTTTATATTTTCAGTTATCGATTAATTTCAAAGAATTAATTTTTAATATAATTAATTAATTAATTTTATAATTAATTAATTTTTATGTTGAAAAACTAATCAGTTACATATTAATTATATAGAAATATCATATTAAATTAATAAATTCGTAAAATAATTTATCAATATTAGTTTTTTCGATTATACACATATTCGAAATCGTTAACGTAAATTGTTAACCTCATAGTATACAAGCGGATTACTCTACTAATTAATATTGCCGTAGTGCGTATTAGTGGTATATTTAATCTTCTAAACTAAAAAGATATAACTTATTTAGTTATAAACTTTATAACTAAACTTTGTAACTAAACTTATAAAATATATAATCAACTCGTTTAATCTTTGTTTATGAAAAGAAAAAAGTAATTTGCTTGTGCTTAGACCGTTAAATAAATCTGTCTGTTTGTTAAGTTTGCTACTCGATAAGAGATACCGATTGGACTGCGAGTTAACCGGAATCAATTTGAATTTTCCAACGTACAAGCGTTTCGAACATCTGCTTTGTAAGCAGCAAATTTCGGTAAAACATCGACAAATTTGATTGTACAGTTTAAGGAGACGTTTTGTAATTTAACGATTATAATCGTTTTAATCTTTAAAGGTTAAATCATGTAAAAAATCTATTAATTTTAAATTTATTAACTTATCGTTGTTCGACACAATCTTTTTAAAAGTAGTTTTTACTACAAATTAAACGCGTCAATTATACTTTGCAGTTGCATCCTATAGCAGCTTCCGCAAATGTTTAATAAATATGCTATTGCAATCCGGTTTGCGTTTAAACTCATACCGGTTTCGAATGTTGTATATCTAATATCATGTGAAGATTGTGATAAGGTAAATATAGATCGATCAGGACATGGGTTTAGAACATTAACAACGAATATATTAATAATGAACGTCAACGTACAATTCTTTAATGCATACATAAATTTGGAAATTTATAAATTAAAAAACATACGTCTCGTTATAATAAGATGTTATTCTATATAATGACATTACCTCATATGAAATACATCAATGACATGGATTTGAATATCCTTCTATGAGAAATCGATCAACAATTGCTGAAACCTTTTAGGCTTTCGAATCTGATAATTAGTTATCTAAATATTTGTGAAATTTGTGACTTTGAATATCGCCATTAATTTTAATCTGATTGTTCAACATCGTAATGATTTGCGTTTTAATAAATATCTGTGATATCAAATCATTAGTTTACAAATTAATAATTGATTGTTTGTAAATACTTTTGAGGGTGATATTTATATTTTTTATTTTAGATCCTAGGAAAATCTGTAAAATTCGGACAAATGTTAAGAAACTGTTTAAGAGAAATGCTTATCAATTCTATGCAATCATGTTTGGACGTATTCGAATCAAAAGGATTACCTTTTATTATGGTAAGTAAAATTTTTATATTTTCAACATTTTTTAAATATTGTGGAGTTAAAATATTTGTCTTAATTCGAATCTAAGTTTTAACAATCAAATTTGAATGTGTTACGGTAGATGGCAACATTATATAAAAACATCAAATCATTATCGGATCTTTAGCTGGTTATTTTTTAATGAATTTTGGTATTACAATCGACGGCTTTGATCATGAATGAATAACCGATTTACGAGAAATTGCAGCTAACGACTCAACACCAAGGACTATTTATTAAAATTTATTAACTACCTTGTCTTAATTTATGCCTGAATGTATCTCTTAAGAATTTGCAGATTTTTTGAATTTATAAAATAAAGTATTCTATTATTAAATTATCTGTATATTGCTGTTTTCAGGAATTGAAGGCCATCATTGATCAACATCGTCTTATGTTTCAACTGATATGTAATGATGCCAAAACAGAGTTGTTTGGTGGTATCGATGTTATGCTTACTAAAATTCTTCATGTTGGATCACAAAAATCGAATACTCGCATCACTGATCACATCATAGACCAAATTCATCAACATCTTATACCGCATTATAAATTTGACATGATTGAGTATAGGTAAGAGTATTAAAGATAATATAACCATTACATAATTACACGGTTAAGCTTTCACATAACAAATGTCGAATGTTGCTGCTGCTCTTCGAATAAATTGGACTATAACTACGGAGCGACGCAGCTTTCAACAGCGTTTAAGATTGCATATCAGGAATCGCAAATCCATTTATCATGTTCTCATCTACAATGCATGTTTTCAATAATCGGATACAAAGGGATCTCTGCTGTTGTGACCGACCTGCGAACATTTATCTATAACACAGTATGTTCGACACTTTTATAATTCATAATATTATCATCTAATTATCAACCGGCATTTTTATCGAACAAAAAATTTAATGTATAATTTTATAAAATTAGAAAATTCTTTAAATTAAAAAAATGAAATAAATTTCTTAAATTTTAAAAACTTTTAATTGCTAATAACTAAGATTAATATACAATTTTATGTATAATTTCATCTCTTATTTTTATTAAGAATATGACAGAAATTTAGTTTTATGATCTTTTATCTAATTGGAGGTTTCGATGAAATCATCAACAGAAATAAAAATTAAAGGAGGAATAATAAATGCTTTAAATAATAACTGTAAATCAATTTATAAAATATAAATGAGTTATATTAAATACCAAATTAAATAACTAAAAATAGCTAATATATAATTAGCGATATTTAAAATATTTATTAATAGAGTCTTTTTGTTGATCCAGGTTTTTATTTGGAATTTTGGAAAAGGATCAATAAAACTGTTTTATTTTTATATTTTGCTATCTGCTGCTAGCATTGTTAGAAGCAGAAACAAAATGTACAAAGCTTGTTCTGTTGTAGTTTATTGGATAAGTTTTGCATCACCAGCCATCGAAATATAAATATATATATTTGACTAATACCTACACTGACTTTATAAAGTCAGTGTAGTCAGTGTATAAAGTCTCTTTGGGAAATCGTAAAGGATTTCAATTAAATGTGCAAAAATATAATAAAAGTCTTTCATTATATCTAATTGTCAATAACATGAAAAAGAACGGAACGTGAAAGGTAAGTATTGGATCAGTAGCTGATGAGGTTCACCAATACTGAACTGCAGCATACTGCTGTTGGCTTATAGATAGGATAATATATATACATTATTCTGTTGTAGTTTATTGGGTACGTGTTGCATCAGCAGCCATCGAAATATAAAAACATATATTAACATTTAGAGAACTGACACATGAAACGTAGGTATTGGATCAGGAGATGATGAAGTCCATCAACACTGAAATGTAGCATATTGCTGTTGGCGTATATATAGGATTAAAGTAGCGTGCAGAATAAAAAAAAATAGTCATCAAAATTTCAATGGTAACAATGAGTGCACAGGTATATCAACTTAAAATTAGGAAACAAACTATAAGTGACTAGTTTGATTATTCGAAAAATAGGTTGAAGGTTGAAGCTTCACATAGCAACGTTAATTTAATTTAAAATCATAAATGAGTTCATTTAAATTTACAAAATGTTACAAGAAAGTCTCTCATTAAATAAAAATGCCAATAAAAGCAGACGAGTCGAATGATCGCCAGTCAACATTAAACGGACTGAAACGTAAAACGTAGGTATTGGATGATCGTCAGTCAACATTAAAAAGAAACGGAACCTGAAACGTTGGTATTGAATCAGTAGCTGATGATGTCTAGCAAAATTGAAATGTAGCGTACTGTTGTTGACTTATAGATTTGAAATATAGGATTGTTTATTTTTAATTTCAACAAAGTCATCAACATTTTGTCAATATTTGAATGGATTTTGTGATACTAAAAAAATTAGAAAACATTTCTTAAATCTTTTCTAAAAATATAAGAAAATATTTTTGATGTAAAGATTTACAAGGAATTTATTATTATCATTAAATTAATTGAGTTAGACTTAGTAAAATATTTCTAAATTTGATTACTCTCTACATCTGTTTAGATAAGTAATTCGTTGAATCCAGCGCTTGATAAAATAAAATCCATCTTACCACCTAGTATTGAACTTGAATATATTGGGGACGATATGGATCCAAATGGTTTCATTCATTTTCTATTATTTACATTTTTATTAAAATTCATGTTTAAGATTTGTTATCGCATTTTGTGGTCGTTCTTCGTCAGCTGATACGATCCAAAGATCTATCAGAAATTTTTGGTATCTTGGCGAAACTTGGCAATGCACTTGCAATATGCAAGCTACTAGAATCTTCAATGGTAATTGAACATTATCTTACATATAACAATATTTTAAAAAACTCGTATGAACTATTCCTATTCTGTAAAGCTGCATAAAAATAAATAATATCGTTAATAACGTTAAATAATAATTTTTGAAATAATATTTTGAAATAATAACTTAAAAATAATGATAATATCAAAATAATGATAATATCAAAATAATGATAAACGCACATTATTGATAATAAGCACAAATTAATAATAAAGATTCTGTTAACGAATTTTGTTAAGGATTATTTGATGTTAATTTAATGTTCATATTTAGATATTTACCTTCTTAATCATTAATATTGGTTTTATTAAGAATAATACTACATGGATAATTTTTTTCGCTCTTCGAATAAAATTATTAGAGTTAAATACACATGCATCTTTATATATCTTTATATATTTTAGATTTATTTTTTAAACTCGTATGTACTATTCATATTCTATAAAGCTGCATACAAATAAATGATATAAAATATAATAAATAATAAATACAATGTTAAATAATAAATACAATGTTAAATAATAAATATAAAATGTACGATAAAGATATTTTAATGCAAATTGTGATAATCGCAAAATAATGATAACGTCAAATTAGCTGTTATCTCAAAATAATGATAATCGCGAAATAATGTTAATCACAAAATAATATCGCAAAATAATGATAATCGCACAATCTTAAAAAATAATGATAGCAAAACAATGATAATCGCAAAATAATGATAATCTCAAAATTATAATCACAAAATAATTAAAATTGCAAATAATGATAATTTCAAAATAATGATAAACGCGCATTACTGATTAACGCAAATAACCACTAAAATTATTGATTGAACCAGATATCGTGAAATATATTTTTTAAATTAAGTGAATGTTTGAAAATAAAAAATAAATTTGTGCATTTTATTCCTTCTTCATGAACTTTAACTTATTCGTAAAATGTCGCTAACTTGATTTTTTTAAATAAATCAAATCACACAAAATTATTTGATGTTTTGAATTGTCAGTCAAGTTTAGCAAATTTAAAAATTATAAGGCAAGTTTAGTAAACTTAAATTTTATTATTTAGTATAATTTATGATGAATACTACACAATTGTAACTTCATTGTTCATTCAATAATAATAAGGATTTCGTTAACAATATAACCACTAAAAAGCTTTAAAAAGAAAAACATACAGAATAAAACAGAAACCAAAGTCAGTATGATCGTTAATGGAGTCTTCATTGTGTCACGGCCTCAGGTACACAAGGATCTGAGCCCTCCAGCCAATCTAACACGCCGCTCTCCGACTAAACCACCCGGGGTCTCTAACTCCCCGAAGAATCCAAGTACCCTAGAGGCGCACTTGGGTTTTCCCATTCGATGACAGATGCTGAGATTTTTTCAGGGCCCACCTAGCTTTCTTCAAGATAAGTTTGCGTCTATCCAGGTGACCTTCTGCAGACCATTTCACCGTAATGGTAAACCCCAGGTATTTTACTCGACTTGTGAAGGTAGGAAGTAATTGAGGCTACAAATAATTTAAAGATAATTTTTATTGCTAATGAAACTATTTATGATAAGTAAAAATTAAAGATAAAACCCAAATTAACAAAAAACTCAAATAAATGATAAAATAATAATAATAAACGCAAATTTATGATAAACGCAAATTAATAATAAACACAAATTAATGATAAAACCACATTTATTATAATAGTAAATTAACGATAAACACAAATTTATTATAAACACAAATTTATGATTAACGAAAATTAATAATAAACACAAATTAATGATAAAACGACATTTATTATAAACTCAAATTAATGATACAAACAAATTTATAAAAAACATATTACTGATAAACACAAATTTATTATAAACACATATTAATGATAAACACAATTCAAATGATAAACGAAAATTAATGATAAACGCAAATTAATGATAAAAACATTAATTGATAAACCCAAATAAATAATTGATACTAAACACAAATTTGTTATAAACGCAAATTAATGCACATATTAATGATAATCGCAAATTAATGATAAGCGCAAATTAATTAGAATCGCAAATTAATGATAAACACAAATTAATGATAAACACAAAATCATTATAAACTCAAATTAATGATACAAACTAATTTATAAAAAACATATTACTGATAAACACAAATTTATTATAAACACATATTAATGATAAACACAAATCAAATAATAAACGCAAATTAATGATAACCACAAATTCATTATAAACTCAAATTAATGATACAAACTTATTTATAAAAAACATATTACTGATAAACACAAATTTATTATAAACACATATTAATGATAAACACAATTCAAATGATAAACGAAAATTAATGATAAGCGCAAATTAATTAGAATTGCAAATTAATGATAAACACAAATTAATGATAAACACAAAATCATTATAAACTCAAATTAATGATACAAACTAATTTATAAAAAACATATTACTGATAAACACAAATTTATTATAAACACATATTAATGATAAACACAATTCAAATAATAAACGAAAATTGACGATAAACACAAATTCATTATAAAAACATTAATGATAAACCCAAATAAATAATTGATACTAAACACAAATTTGTTATAAACGCAAATTAATGCACATATTAATGATAATCGCAAATTAATGATAAGCGCAAATTAATTAGAATCGCAAATTAATGATAAGCGCAAATTAATTAGAATCAAATTAATGATACAAATTCATTATAAACTCAAATTAATGATACAAACAAATTTATAAAAAACATATTACTGATAAACACAAATTTATTATAAACACATATTAATGATAAACACAATTCAAATGATAAACGAAAATTAATGATAAGCGCAAATTAATGATAAAAACATTAATTGATAAACCCAAATAAATATTTAATACTAAACACAAATTTGTTATAAACGCAAATTAATGCACATATTAATGATAATCGCAAATTAATGATAAGCGCAAATTAATTAGAATTGCAAATTAATGATAAACGCAAATTAATGATACAAACTAATTTATAAAAAACACATATTACTGATAAACAAATTTATTATAAACACATATTAATGATAAACACAAATCAAATAATAAACGAAAATTGACGATAGACACAAATTCATTATAAAAACATTAATGATAAACCCAAATAAATAATTGATAATAAACACAAATTTGTTATAAACGTAAATTAATGCACATATTAATGATAATTGCAAATTAATGATAAGCGCAAATTAATTAGAATCACAAATAAATAATACAAACAAATTTATAAAAAACATATTACTGATAAACACAAATTTATTATAAACACATATTAATGATAAACACAAATCAAATAATAAACGAAAATTAATGATAAACGCAAATTCATTATAAAAACATTAATGATAAACCCAAATAAATAATAGATACTAAACACAAATTTGTTATAAACGCAAATTAATGCACATATTAATGATAATCGCAAATTAATGATAAGCGCAAATTAATTAGAATCGCAAATTAATGATAAGCGCAAATTAATTAGAATCGCAAATTAATGATACACTCAAATTTATAAAAAACACATATTACTGATCAACACAAATTTATTATAAACACATATTAATGATAAACGCAAATCAAATGATAAACGAAAATTAATGATAAGCGCAAATTAATGATAAAAACATTAATTGATAAACCCAAATAAATATTTAATACCAAACACAAATTTGTTATAAACGCAAATTAATGCACATATTAATGATAATCGCAAATTAATGATAAGCGCAAATTAATTAGAATCGCAAATTAATGATAAACGCAAATTAATGATAAACACAAATTCATTATAAACTCAAATTAATGATACAAACTAATTTATAAAAAACATATTACTGATAAACACAAATTTATTATAAACACATATTAATGATAAACACAATTCAAATGATAAACGAAAATTAATGATAAACGCAAATTCATTATAAACTCAAATTAATGATACACACAAATTTATAAAAAAACACATATTACTGATAAACAAATTTATTATAAACACATATTAATGATAAACACAATTCAAATGATAAACGAAAATTAATGATAAACACTAATTCATTATAAACTCAAATTAATGATACAAACAAATTAATAAAAAAACACATATTACTGATAAACAAATTTATTATAAACGCATATTAATGATAAACACAATTCAAATGATAAACGAAAATTAATGATAAACACTAATTCATTATAAAAACATTAATGATAAACCAAATAAATATTTAATACTAAACACAAATTTGTTATAAACGCAAATTAATGCACATATTAATGATAATCGCAAATTAATGATAAGCGCAAATTAATTAGAATCACAAATTAATGATTTACACGACTTTATAACTGATTATTTAATTATTTTACTAAATTGCTTCTTAATTTAATTGAACTTTAAATCTAGAGTCAAGAGGAGATATCTGACTTAATCTACGCTGCCCGCTTTCGAACTGAAGATACAGCCAAGGGTTTTTTAAATTGTTTCGGCTGTTTATTTTTTGTTTTGTTTAGCTCAAGTAATAGGACCTGTTCATTTGTACCAGGAATTGAGGAAAAGTATTTCACGACCTCGAATAGATATGCAGATAGTGCGAGAGTCGGATTTAATGAACAGTGAACGATTATGTCTAGGTCTAAGCTTTTATGCAAAAATACTGACATCATTGCATGTACAGAGAAGAGGAGGGTTTGCCGACGTTTGGGCTGCTCTTGTGTTTGTTGCCGCTTGTAAACAAAAGTCAGACCAACATTCCGATATATGGTACATTACATACAATGACATTATTTAAATGGTAAATTCTTTATAGGCATCTAAGCAGTTTGCATGGAATTATATGGGCTGGTCAAGCAATCTTATATTCACTAGGTGAGAAGGATCGTTACAATCGATTTGATATTTGTCAACGTGTTTGCATTCGATCACGCGTACACCCTAGTAAACGGTCTCAAGTAAGTACAGTACAGCATATTATAAAATTGAAAAAGCTATAAAGCTTCGCTTTAAGCCTTTAAATCCGATATTTAATATCCTTGTTTACTCTATTGAATGATCTGTTTCGCGAGGAAAAATAATTTATGTGATGTATTATACCAAAGTCGGAATCTGATCGATGATATTAGTGCTAAATTAGTTGATATATGATAAAATGGCACTTTAATTATTAAATTGTTTCATTATTTATTATAATCTATAGTGTTATGAGTTCATGGAAACTTGTATCTACATAAACAATAAGGAATTTTGGAGATTTTCGGGTTTTATAATAAGACCTGAAAGTTTTTATTATTAATTTAAAATTATTAAATTAAAAACCTGTTAAAATAATATTTATTAATTATTAATAATTATTGATTCAAATTTTTATTTTATTATTTTAAAATAGGCCTTAACGATTTAGCAAACCCTTAATCGTCACTTTCATTGTTTTATTAAAATAATTCACTTTAATTGTTTTCAGTTTGAATTGAAGCATTCAGTGTGAATTGGGTGAACTGTTTTATAAAGAAAAGGTTGCCGATTCTTATTGCTTTTGTAAATTTAAGATATTAGGTCTACAAAAGTAACTCTTTATTAAGTTACCTATAGAAATTCTATGGTTCTTTAATTCATTTTCTTAGCATGTGTTACGTCCTCAATTTGTCAATGGATTATTCAAAAAATTTCCTTCAAAATAATAAGGTTCTCAGTTGGATCCGCTACGTCGTCTCCTTTTCAGTTTATTTCTTACCTATCCACCGCATTGTTGAGAAAGCGATGCATATTGCATATTGCATTATGCATCGCGAATAATGACCTCGCATTTTCATATCACGAATATTAACGGTAAGATCGAGTCATCGATCTAACTGCTGTAATAGTTCGAGAGTGTATTAATCCATACAGAACTAAAGTTCTCTTGGATAATTCTAGCTAGTAATACCAGCTTTCAGTAATTTGTTCCGATCATACCTGATCATTCAAAATTATTAATTTAAATTAAAAATTTAATTTTATTATTATATTTATATTATAATTATTTTATATAACAAATTCTACAAACAAATAATTTAAATAGACCGGAAAATTGGATGCACACGAACGTTTTTGGATTTCAATCTTTAAATAGTATTAGAATTCATAAGATGGTTAACTCCGGTAAACAGACGTCTGATAAGTCCAAGTATAACATTGCATCTGAGTTAAATAATTGCATTATTTAAATTGTGATAATCCAGATTGATCTAGTTATTTCAGATTAAATTACGGCTGGATCCGAAGCATAAATGGTTAAGTGATCTGCATAGAGCAGAGATTAAGGACCTGTCCGACTGATAGCCATATGAATATCGACTGTAAATAGATAAAACAGTAAAATAGTCAAAGAATAATCGTAAGGAATACCATTTATTTGTAGGAATATTTCAGAAAATTGAATTTAGTCCAAAAATTCGAATTTCATAGGAAGAAGAAATTATCGGTGCTCTAAGATTTAGGAGATAATTTTCGTTAAATTAGACTACGATTGATGAAATCGAACGCTTTTGAGAAATTAACAAAAGCTACATACAATGATCTTCTATATGTTTTAGCTTCAAAAACTTATTGTCGTAGAACCGTGAATACTGTAATCGTACAACGAAACGGTCTATTTTAATCCGGTAAAATATATCTGGCATACACTTTGAAACAAAATTGATGCAAATCACCTATACACCTGACTAAAAATTACTACATATCTATAATTATTCATATCATTAGGATCCCTTTTTTTCTTTGAAGAGCATTTTTATCGTCACTACTTCCAAATTAGAGGAGCATTTGACTATTTCAGAATTCTAATAAATAGTTTGATCCAATACCCGACAAAAACTTTGAATTGCATATTTCAATTGTTCACATGCTAAATTGTCAAATGCAATCGCCTTACGATCTTTAACTTATATCTAGTGGATTTTAAATAACTCGTCGAGAGAATCTAAGTCCCCTATCGGCAGCATGATAAACATATTCTCTGCCGCCGATATCGGCATTGTGTTTGCTAGCCATTACGATATCGGCATTACTAATCTCCTATCGGCATTGTGTTTATTAGGCTTTGAATGAATTTGTCGAACGGGCAACTTTGATTCGGTCATATCTCCTCCAGACTACCGCAAACTTAGAGAAAATACGTTTGGAGCATGGTTCAAAGAAAAACTTATTTTCACAATGCGCACCCAAAAGATACATACCACCACCTACGCACCCGTACGTTACTACATATGGAGAATGAAAATGCTTCTTGTCTAGTTGTTTCTCAAAGCCTTATTAAAAGAAATTACAGAAATTATTTTTAACACTTCCTGACTGGTCAAGTTTCCAAGGAATCTCAAAAGTTTGACTTCTTAGGTAGTCATCTCTTTTGTGATCTCTCTTGCTTAAGTTAATGAACCCTAAGGCGTAATCTATATTTAGCAACTAATGTTTCCTATATTCTATGTTTAAACTTGATCGTCTACATAACTTGAGGATAATATTCCTTAATCTTTCGAGTTCCAAGTTTTATAATAAGACCTGAAAGTTTTTATTATTAATTTAAAATAATTAAATTAAAAATCTGTTAAAATAATATTTATTAATTATTAATAATTATTGATTTAAATTTTTATTTTATTATTATAAAATAGGTCTTAACGATTTAGCAAACCCTTAATCGTCAGTTTCATTGTTTTATATAAAACACTGAAATTGGTTGCCGATTCTTATTACTTTTGTAGATTTAAGATATTAAGTCTACAAAAGTAACTATTTATTAAGTCGAATTTCGCTTGCTGTATTGTCACCTACGTTATGGATGGAAATTATTTCTATCGAGAGATTATTTGGTAGTAAGATTATCATTAGACGGATATCATTATAAGTATTGCCAAAATCGGATTATGTCATAAAAGAGAGCAAACATGTCGTTGTTTATTTTGTAACGACCACTGTATTGAACTATTGCAGTACGCTCATGCCCTATTCTTATGAGTTTCACGCTGAGGCAAATGAAATGCTAACAAGATGATTACACGCCAAAACAATCTAGAACTATTTTTATTCGTTTCCTGACTGTTTATCTTATCCCCTTCGCTCTTGGCGGTTGTAAGTTTAAATAAATATGCACAGCTTACATTTAATTTTACTCTTTTATCACTGATATTCTTAAATGTAATATATTTATTCATATTAATTTATATTATGATATATAATAATGTCAAATTTGTTTCTTGTTTTTACCCACTTACAATGTAATGTGGAAATTTTGTTTATTAGGCTTTGAATGAATTTGTCGAACGGGCAACTTTGATTCGGTCATATCTCCTCCAGACTACCGCAAACTTAGAGAAAATACGTTTGGAGCATGGTTCAAAGAAAAACTTATTTTCACAATGCGCACCCAAAAGATACATACCACCACCTACGCACCCGTACGTTACTACAGATGGAGAATGAAAATGCTTCTTGTCTAGTTGTTTTTATATTCTATAAATTCAAAATTTATGTGAATTCACAGCTTCTATGCTATACTTAAAAGAATGATCAATGTTTGAATGTAAATTAAAGGTGTATTTTTAACCTTAATTTAATATTTGTTCTACACTAACAGCTTGCATTACATTTCAATATCTAAATCGAGATGACTTACAATTAAATGTAAAGTGTGATAAATTACTGCGTTAAAACACTTAAAATCTGTAGTATAATAAATTACAAAAATTATTTTGTTATTAATTTTATATATATCGTTGAGAATTGCTTTCGGGTCAAAAGTAACTTTTTTTATTGCGAACCATCCCCGGGATCACAAAAAGAACTTTATTTATTTGATATTTCGACTGTACTTAGCAGTCCTTTTCAATTGTATGTATATTATATCCCAAACTTTTTTAAGGTAATTTTTCAAACTTTTTTCAAATAAATAAAGTTCTTTTTGTATTCTCGGGGATGGTTCGCAATAAAAAATTATATATATGTTATTTAATATATAATTCAAGATATTAAATACTTTTAGGTGCGATATTAAATCTCATAAATAATCAAAAACCTAAGCATTAATGCCGTCAATAACGGGATTAAACGCCTAACCTAAAATGCCATTAATTTAAATTTCATCAAATAAATTAATTTAATTTATTTCATCAAATAATTACTAAGTATCGCAAAGCCTAAAGTAACCTGATTCACTGATTGACTCCACGAACAGCCATCTGAACAGGTGTTGAAGAGTTGTAGAAATTTTACTTTTGCCTAAACAATGCAATGTTAGCATTTTATATATCCAATTAAATTAAATAAAACATGTTTTATTTAATAAAACATGGGCTAGTTTATTATTCAACCTGGCAATATTTATGTAAACTGGCAATATTCAACGCAATTATTTGCTTTATAGTTCCTGACTCCTTTCCTACATCTGTAATTAAAAAATAATTGCGCAATAATGAAATAAATAAATTATCAAATAAATTAGTTATTAAATAAATTATTTATCAAATATAAATGGCGCAGATAAGGCAGTGTCATTGATTTAAATTTTAGTTTTAAATTTGAATTTTCTCGATTTGTAAATGTATAGGTAAATTATTGAAAGTAAGATACAAATGATATCATGTTTAATTTACCTTATGCAGACATTTAAGGTACTAGTTACCGACTGATTTTGATGCTTTATATCAAATAGAAAGTTCTATTTGATTCGTTTGCAGGGCCTTTTCGAACTGCCGTTTCGACATTTTACATTTTCTAGAGCATCTTCTGTAGAAATGTAGAAATATTAGGCTAGAGAAACTCATTCATTTATTAAATCATCCACGTTAATTATGGAAGTGCTTTTAATCGAATCAAATGCAAACGATTTATGTTTTATAGTTTGTGAATTTTTGCAAGGTAAACACATCATTCGTAAATGCAACAATCTTCGTCTGTTAGTTTGCGAATCGATATCGTTTAGTCTAATATCAACGTGTCTGCTGAGAATATGTCATTAGCGAGGACAGTTTGGAAGATTTACCTACAAATTGTTATATTAAAATTGTGAATATACAACCTTTGCATATAAAATTTATATGACATTGTATATATTTTTCATATTACACTAATTTTGTTATTATGACAATTAGCAATAAAACTTACACGATTCCATTGACAATTTCGGATTCAAAAATGTTTTACAAAAACTAAAAGCTAAACAATAAAACGTGTATCGCCTTAAACATCCAGTGATTCTTAGCTATCGCTGTCTTTTATTGACGGAAATGTAACATTGTGTTTTTATTTAAATAATTATACACAAAAATTCCTTAAAGTTTAGTTTATTCATCGAATCGAAATACATCGCTTTGTATTTTCCAATTGAGATCTTCTACAATTAATATAAATGCTTGGAAGAATCTTTTCGACTGTTCTCCCGAGTATTTGACAGAGCCAGACACGGATATAGATACGCCTTGCTTTTGAGTTTCATAATCACATGTTATGGGCATAGCATCATAACTTTCCACTGTGTGCCAACTTGATGGAAACATTCTATAGTAATCATGGATTTTGTCGGCTCCGGTAACCTCATTGCCGTTCCATACAAGTGTTGCGTCTTTGTGGTACAATTTGACAAGACTATGTCGAAGTTCGTCCATTATTTTATAATAACGGTTAATGAACTTTTCGGTGGCCTGGTTTGCTTGTTTTGAAGATGAAGTATTAGCATTTGCAAGTAAAGGATTGTTTGGACTAGCAAATGAACTGTTACTATTATTAATCATGATTACTGCCTTAACTGAAATTGATCAACTAAAGGCAATCTAATCTAAAAATATGGTAAACGTTATATAATTTAACATATAAGTTACATGTTATAATTATATAATTTTTAATTTACAGATAAATTACAAATATCAAAAACATAATGCAACAATCATAATGTCAAATGATTAAAACTATCCAATTTTCACATAAACATTAAATCAAACCCAAAAATATTCGTTGTTTAATGTAATGCTATCAGAAGGATATAAACACTATTACAATATAAATGACTGTAATTGAACTATCAGTGTAAATAATAAGAATAACAATTTTTATATATATTATTTATAATTTATAGAATTTATAATTATTTATATATATTTAGTATATATAATCCGGTTAAAGGCAAACCAAAAGGTTTAACGATTATATTGATAATTTTGATTAAGAATAAATAAACATATGTATTCAATGACTACTGGATCGATATACGATGGAATGTCAAGCAGCAAGGACATTGGCTAGTACCTCCAAGACTGTCTCTATGTGTTCGTCTCGAATTTGGGAGTCATTGTCAATACAGATTGGGGAAAATGTTCTTCCTGATGTGAAGGACTTCAAGTATCTTGGGGTATTGTTCTCGAGAGACCACAGGAACATCAGGGAGATTGAGAAGCGGATATGTTTAGCTAACACAACAATGCGTTGATTGTACATGCATGTCGTGGTCAAGCGAGAGTTGAGTCTTCGGGCAAAGCTATCGATTTACCGCTCAATCTACGTTCCTATCTTAACATGTGATTTGCTTGTTTAAAAAAAAGGATTTATTTTAACGTGGCAAATGCGTGCCAGCGCACGCTTACATGACCACAACAAAACAAAACTGTGAATCAGGTGTCGAGAAGGTGTGAACGGAGGAGGTGTTTGAATGTGATAAAGGAGGGGGCGCGGCGGACGTCGAGAGGGAGTTGATTCCAGGCGAGTGAGGCGGCGACGAGGAAGGATCGGAGACCGTAGTTGTTGGAGTAATTAGGAACGTGGAGTAAGAGGGTATGACAGGAACGAAGCGATAGCGAGTTGGGGCGAGTATCGTCTAAGAAAGGAAGGTTGATGAACGATGGGGAGCCGACAGCGATGAGACGAAAGGTAACGAGAAGAAGGCGGAGTTTGATGCGGATGTGGATGGTGGGCCAGGAGAGTTGGGCAAAATATGTGGATGTGTGGTCGAAGCGACGGAGACGAAAGAGCACTCGAACGGCGGTGTTGATTATTCGTTGTAGGGGTAGGATGATGGATTTTGGAGAATTGGCGAAAAGGCTAAGGCAGTAATCGATTTTAGGGAAAAGAAGCGATGAAAGAAGAGACATACAAGAACGGAAGTCGATAAGGGGGCGGATACGGCGGATGTCACGAAGAATTAAGTTAGACGAGCGGACCTTGTCACGGACGAAGGGTTTAAGGGAAAGGTGATCATCGAAATGGAAGCCTAAGAAAGTGAGATTGTGGACTATAGGGATGATCGATGAGGCAAAAGATACAATGGGAGGAGATATGCTTGGTTTACGGGGAAGGATCCACATTATTTTGGACTTTTCGGGGTTTAGAACGAGATGGAGATTGGAGAGACGTTTGTAGATAGAAGAAAGACAGTTGGAGGCAGAAATGCCGATATCGTGTATGCGATGTGCGGGTGCATGAGCATAGATTAGAATGTCATCGGCGTATTGCATGACGTTAAAGGAGTAAGGTTTGATAAATGGAGAGAGATCGCCAAGCAAAAGAGAGAAAAGCAGGGGACCTAGGACTGAACCTTGTGGAACCCCGCAAAAAATAGGGATGGGAGGGGAGGATGATGAATTAGAACAGACGCGAAAGGAACGGTCGGATAGATATGAGGCGAACCAAGCTACGGAGGAGGAAGAAAAGCCGTAATCATAACGAAGGCGAGAAAGGAGGACGGAGTGGTCGACAATGTCGAATGCGGAGGAGAGGTCGAGGGAGATGAGAACACTATATAGAGCCTTGTCTCGAGAAATGAGTAAGTCGTTGTACACTTTTATGCATGCGATTTCTGTCGAGTGATTAGAGCGGAAAGCGGATTGGAAAGGAGGGTACAGATTGGATGAGGAGAGATAAGCGTTGATTTGTATTAAGATGAGGCGTTCTAAGAGCTTTGAAAGAGTAGGGAGTAGTGAAATGGGGCGATAGCTAGAAGGAAGGGAGGGGTCGAGCGATTGTTTCTTAAGGAGGGGACGAACGATTGCGGATTTCCAGTGTGAAGGGAAGATACGACTGCGGATGGACGAGTTAAACAAGGTTGTGAGAAATGGGGATATCGATGAGCATATAGATTTTAATATGTGGGTAGGCAGGGGATCGGCAGGTGAGGTTTTGTTGGGCAAGGACATGAGGACAGATGATACTTCTGTAGGTGATACAGGGAGAAGATGAAAGAGTTCCGGAAGGATGAGTGTAGACTGGGCAGAGTGGGATAGGATGGAGACCGGGGTGTGAGAGAGCAGCGTGGATACTTTAGTCTGGAGAAATGACGAATAATCATTAGCATTGATGTTGCAAGGCGTAGAGGAACGAGCCAGGATTGAGTTAAAAGTATGCCAGAGAGTCTTAGAGTTGAATGAAGTGATGATTTTATGCTGCCAGAAGGAGTTGCATTTGGTACGTAGTAGGTGGAGATGAGACCGGCGAAGAGCAAGATAGGAATCACGGAAAGACGGAGTGATCGAGCGGAAATCGCGTCTGAGAGAGCGGTGATAGACTCGAAAAGCATGGCGGAGTCGACGCTTTGAGAGTAGGCATTGGATGTCAAACCATGGGGCACGGTGCAAGCGACGGTGTGGGTGAGACTTGAAGGGCAAGAGAATATCGAGAGTGGATGTGAGTTCAGAGTCGAAAAGAAAGGCGAGATCGTGAGGAGATGAATATGTTATTGTGGGTAATGATAGAGACGATTTGAGTAAGGCAGAGCGGAGAAGGGAGAGGTCAAGATTTCTCCAAGGGCGACGTAGGATTGTAGGTGTGTGAGGAGGGGTGTGGTTGCGAGCGAGATCAAGGGTGATAAGAAAGTGATCGGATAGACCAGGATCAGAGATGGACAGTGAGGTGTGGGCAGCAAAATGATCGGGGACAGCGATGATGTCGAGTGCCCCACCAAGTATATGTGTGGGGGCAGTGGAGATTAGTTTGTAATTGTAGTTGGATAGAATGTTGATGAAGCGGATGGAATCTGTGGAAGAGGGGCGGTCTAGGCGGATATTGAAGTCGCCTAGAACGAGTGAAGGGATTGAGGACAAAGAACAATGAGAAAGGAGGTCAGCGAGTTCGGTAAAAAATAAGGCTGTAGGAGCTGATGAACCAGGACGGTATACAATGGCGAGATCTAGAGTGATCGGGTTAGAATAACGACAAGTGAGCAATTCAAAAGAGCAAGGACTGAAAGGGGTATTGATTTTGCGAAGAGACGCTGGGTGACGCGCGAATGCGACGATGCCGCCATGATTAGAGGATTTAGAAGGGCATGAGCTGAGGGGGCGGGCGGATTCGACTAGGGAGCAACCGGCAGAGAGCAGACGGCGAATGGAAAGGTCGTCGGAATCTGAGTGCCAGGATTCGGTGAGGCAGAAGAGATCGATGGATTGCTTGGTGAATAGGTTGATGATAAGATCGGATTTATTGAGAATAGATCTAGTGTTGAGGAGACCGAGGCGGAAACCGTGTGCTGTGGCGAAAGAGACTAGTGGAGAAGACACATAGGAGAGATGGAGCGCCATCGAATTTTTGGACGGGTGTGGACAACTTGAAAATTTCCGTCTATGTTTCGGATGGCGAGTGATGTTTCGCCGTTTTCCTCGCGACGGCGTTTTTCGATGCGGGCTGAAGAGATTTGAGCGATTTCGGAAGGGGCGCGATCGGGGAAAATTCGAGTGGTTGAAGATGACATGAGTTTGAATCGTTGAGAGAGGACAGAAGACGCGTGAGAGCGATGCTTGAAAACAATTTTTAGGAGAGGGGGCTGGGAAGGATTAGATTGAGAAGATTTGTTTAGACGGATGAATGCGACAGGAGAAATGTCCTTGAAAAAGGATGGTTTATCCGCAGGAACAATAGACGAGAGGATGGATCTGAAGGCGGAAACATCGTGGTCCAGACGTGCTTGTGGAGATAAGGAGTTAGAAGGCGTGATATTAGTAACAATGACGCAACGATCGCGAGAAGCAAAGCGCTTCCGTAAAGGAGGACGACTGACGTGAGTAGGTGAGATCACGATAGAAGAGCTTTCAGTTGATGATTTGGAGGGATTTTGTTTGACGACGGGAGACATAGAGGATAATGATAATAAAGAGGGTGGCAAGCGATGTGAGGAAAGGTTATGAGTGGAAGGATAGTGGAGGTTGGTGGAGGTGATTTTGATTGATGGATGCAAGTTATTGAGAAACGAGACGGGAAGGACGGGACGTGGGGTGTCGGGGAGTGAAAATACATTAATTGTAACAATTTGCGGCTCCGTCACTGTCTCGGTAGATTTATCATAAACTTGACAAAATCCATCTTGCTGCGATACAATTTGCGGCTCCTTTACGGTCTCAGTAGATTTATCAGAAATTTGAGAAATTCGATCATGCTGCGTTGTCATTTCCAATTGCTCTAAGCGTTTTATTAACAAGTTGATTTGTTTCGCCGCACAGAATCCGCAGTAGAACGGTGGCCCGCCACAAGTTTCCTGACCCAAAGCACAATTATGTGTTACTGATGTCCAGATTTGACAGCCGCTAGCGGAGCATTCCACTTGTATGTTCTCGAGCTTGCCGGTTTTATCGGTATCAACAGAGATTGCTCGCTTGGCTTTTGGTAGATTTTTCTTCTTGGCTTTCATTAACTGTAGGTTGCGATAGTTTACAATTTTTAAAACTGCGCTCCTTGTTGTGTGTTTAAGCTGTTTAAATTTTTTGTTTGTGTATTTATGCTGTTAAAATTTTTCGTTGAGCGGAGCGAGTCGATCTGAATCTGATTGTATTTACTTTAGATCTCAAATGTAAGAGTTTCAATAACCAAGACTTATTTTAAGGTAAGGTTCCAAGACTTATTTTAAGGTTTGAAGATGAAGTATTAGCATTTATAAAACTTCATTAATAAATGTATAGATAACAATCACGATATACTTTTAAATAATTTAAAAAGTAAAGAAATAATAGGATCAGATTAAAGTAACTATATTCCTAAAATAAGGTATAAGTTGTTACCGCTATTAGGACGAAAAATTGTAATTATAATAAAGAATTAAAATCAATATGTAATGATAATATTAGAAACATAATGGAAACAGAATGCAATTGTAAAAGTCTTAGTTTTGATAAAATAAATGAACAAATATAAACGCTTATTTAATTTGAAATAAGAAATAATTTTAATTAAATTTGCCTAATTAAAACGAAAAGTATTTCATTCAAACTAATTGCCAATGCAGCAGACGAGTTGAACAAACGTCAGCAAACATTAAAAGAACCGAAACGTGAAATGTAGATATTGGATAAGTAGCTTATGAGGTTTACCAGCATTGAAATGTAATATCATATATGATGTAAAATGCAACCCATAACATAGAATTAAAGAAAATTGTGAATTAAGAAAAGCGTTAACTCACCATAATTTTGGTGAGCTGAACTTCATAAACACTATTCATAAATTCATTAATAAAATCATTGATAGCATAACTCGAATGCATTATTATAATGTATAATATAATATATTATATTATTAATATATTATATGTTAATATATTATTATATTATATATATGAATTTCCACTTTAGCTAGTCCTTATTCTGATATTATAAGTTCCTCTTGATGACTTGATGATATATAAACCAACAAAATATTCTAAAAAATATATTTGATCTTTAAAGGGAAATTATAAATTAATAGTTTATAAATTATAAATTAATCATTATAACTTTGTGTTAGAATGAAAATGAGATATCTTAAGAAGGAGCAAAGAAGACATATAATAGGATGACCTGGATATGGACTGGAGGTCATTCTTATCGCTATGCGATCCGCAGGCAGACTTTAATAGTATTTTAAAGTGGACTTGAAGGTTGTCTTTCAATAATCATCCTTGTGATGAACTCTTATAAACTGTTGGAGGATTATTGAATACTCTTAAAATATCGTTTATTTACTTGTAACGATTATAATGCCGTATCGCTATGCGATCCAAGTGCAGGCTTTAATAATATATCTTAGAAATATACTGCCGAATAACTTTAAGATAACATGTGGGCTTGTCTTGTCATAATCATAATAATGATTATAGGTTATCAGGAGGAAGACCTATAATATGATGACCTCGATATGGACTAGAAGTAATTCTTATCGCTATGAGATCCGCAGGCAGACTTTAATAGTATTTTAAAGTAGACTTGACGGTTGTCTCGTAAAAATCATTTTTGTGATGAACCCTTCTAAATTGTGGTGGAGGATCCCTGAACATTCTTAAAATCTAAACCCTACTGATAAAGCTCTATAAGCAGAAACCGGTCTAGGGATTTGATTGTAATGGACTATGATTGCTTTTAATACTCAGTTATGCCCGTTTTCCTGTTTATTTATTAGCAACAAATATAATACCGTATTGATAAGCGATCCGGAGGCAGGCTTTGCTAATATTTTAATAATATATATAGTTTTCAGAGGTTAAACTTTCTAAATACCCGTCAGCGCAAAAGGTTTGCATGTTGGAAGCCAGTGTAAGGAGTTGAAATCTTTAAAAAATTCCGATTCTGCATAGTTATCTTTTGTATGAAATAGTACATTTGCTAAGATGTAATGACGGATTTGTTAAAAGCATGGATAATAATGGATTCTCCATTTACCATAAATAATTTATAAATTCAATTATATCCTCTTAACTTAGATGTAATGACGAATTCGTCGAAGAATTGTCACCTAATATATCCTAATATATTAACATGCATATCAATGACAGTCACTTATGGAATATTATTTCGTCAATTATTGAGGTTTAATTATTAATAGGTGAATAGTTTATTACTGCAGGTAGAAGAGAATGCTTAACCATACGAACTGATTAGGCGTTTTTACAAAATATTCAATTTTTTGTAAGAAAATGAAAAACAAGTAAACGATAAACGAATCTAATTTACATATATATAACAGAATCATTTTGATCTAGTCAAAAACGTACAAGTTCTCATAAATGATAAGAAATGATATTGAGCCTCTTGACTGAATCTACGAGACAGTGAGAATGCCAAACAAAGGTTGGGAATCATCTTCAAGTTACAATAGGACAGCTTATTTACTATATAAATCGAATCGTTGATGCATCTACAGATCAAATATCAAACATCAGTTTTGCTCAGTAGTTCTCCTCCTCTTTCTGCTTATGATAATACGCTGTTAATAATCATTGGACAAACTGATCGTAATGATTGCTGTTGGAGTGACTTTCAAGAAGAAGGAGAACGTTTTTACTGCATTCCTCTGGAGGAAGCAAATTAAAGATATTAGAAATTGTTCCTCTGATGGTATTTTCCGTTAATACGTGACGCTTTGCCATAATCAATTCCATAAGATGGATTAACCGGATAGCGGAAGAAACACTTCCTGTGTACTGAACAATAGCTGAGCAACTCAATAAGAAAAGGTTGAGGAAACCAGCGTCCTCATTTATCCAGCAGTTCCAGTCTTCAATGATTTCGAGTAAGGGATTTAGAAATTTATAGCCGATAGTTGACATACGATTTACGGTGCTGTTTGCATGTAAAAGTATATTTTTGTTGGAAAACGCATTTTCATCGATTTCGGACGGAAACAACAAGTGGTAATAGGGCTTTGCTGAATAAGCTAATCCCGATTTGTAGTGGACTGATCTGTTTACGCTATTATCAGTCACACCAACTGATTTTGATAATGCCGTACATATTTCAATGAGAGCATTGAGTGCCTTAGCACGCGAAGGAATATCTCTTGCACCTGAGTCCTTAGGAAATATTAATTCAATAAGTATGTTACATGTCATTTCAGGAAACCGAATACCAACAGTAATGAGTCCATCAGGCACTGCTTTGGATTTTAAAAGCTTTGCGATTATAGCTTTAAGGTTTAAGATAACAGTTCGCTTATTTGCTAATTGTAAACAGCTATTCAGCTTAGCAAAATCAGTAGTAGTATGGTCGCTATTAAGAAAGTCAGCGAGACATGTGTCCGGTGTAACATTCTCAAAATTGTCGAACGGTAGTAAGAAGTCTGCAGTATCACTATCACCGTCAAGGTGATCATCATTGGTAGCATCATCCATATCGCAGCAATCATCGCTATCCCTGCAATCTTCTGTCGAACCGTTATCATCATCTCCCCGGACTTGTTCGTCAACATGTGTAACTTCCGGTATAGCAAAAGATGCGGCCTTGGAATAAAGCCTAAGGAGTTCCAGGCTCATTATTTTAGAATCAAATTTTAATTCATTGTTTGGGCAAGTTATCCTTGATATAATATTTGAGATTACAGTTGCACTTTTATATCTATTGGCCTTCGATAGGTATTTACCCACGTCCACAAATACCTGTGTCCGTATTTCATTAGCAATTGACGGGCGTTTTGCCAAACAGACTAATATAGTACGGCTTAGTGCCAAGTCTTCCTGTTCATCACATTCACAGCTCCATTGATCGCACGCCCTCTGGCACAATTCGAACAGCAATTCCGGGTTTCGATTACTCAAAATGCCAGCAAGGTTAATTTGCCCTTCTTCCTGCAAAGGCCTGCACAGTAACCTGCTTGACAAAACGAAACACCGAATTTCATTTGACTGAGTGACAGCGTCTGTGAGTATATATTCAATATGCGCTTTTTCCAAATTGTCTATTATAAGACTAAGTAATCGTTTTATCAATGAACTAATGTGTTTTATCTTTTAACTACTTAAATGTTTAAGCCGATAGAATAGAAATTTAAAATAAATTGCAGAATAATTGACAAATGGTTGATATTTTGCTTGTTCATCATATGCTACTTTTGTGAGATATAGACTTGGTCTATTATTCACGATAGTGTTGACCTGGATCTACTTGGACTTTAATCTAAGGCAGCATCGTTCTCTCTCTATACTGGACGTTATAAAACACTCGCGGCCAAGTATTTATAAAGATCAAAATGCCGTACATAGAAGCGACATTGCTGATAAGCGATGCATATTTACTTTGACGGATGTCAATGCTTAACATCAACTAATATTGATATTTTGAATATCCTATATTTTACTAATTCGTGGATATTTTACATTGCGCAACAAAAAATATCCCTTGTGTAACAACGGATATATCACTTTTAATTAAAAACATACGTAAATCATTGTTCAATCAACTTTAACAAATTTTTAAATTTTATTTTAACAACTTTAACTCTATTTTTACAAATATAGAGAAACTTAGGTTCTTGACGTAAATAGAATTTTACCGATCATTTAACAAATGATTGGTATTTTTTAAAATTAAATAAAAATTAATCAATTTTAAAACAACGATCATCTCGTAGCGTTTGAAGTTGAGCCAAAAATATACAATGATCATTCGGGCTACGGGTAAAATATCACAAATTAAAAGAAAAACTTACGAATCCAAAATATGTAAATTGCCTGAAAGTCAACTAAGCCAGACCGTCGTATCGCAAACGTTACAAAATATTTCGATTGCAGTTTCGTATTATCAAAAATCACACCTTTATCTTGCATAAAAACCGTAATTAAAAGCTCACAACATGATAAGGCTTACTTGGCTAAGCCAAATAAACCAAAACTACTATGCTAAGCAGATTGAAATTCAAGTAATTATGAAAAAGTCTAGGATTGGGGTCGATAAAACACATTAATTCACTAATGTGAGATCCAGCGTAAGTTCCTTTGACTAAAATATCACAAACTAAACTTAATTTTGCCCCATTTGTACGCAGAAACACCGGTAAATTCTTCCAGCCGAGAATGCAGCTTTTACATAAGAGAATAGTTGAAATGATAGGGGCATCAGTTAAAAGTTCATCAGCTAATGTCGATAGCACTTTAAGCTGATAATCGTTCTCATCGAGTTGGCCAAGGAAAATACACGGCGCGTTGATAATCAGCGAACAAATACGAGGAATTGAAAAGCCCTTGTTTGATGAACTATCATCACTTGATAACGACTCCAGTTCCAAAACGACTTCTCTCAACAGAAGCGAGTTCTGCAAAATAACAGCAAGACTTAGTTTTTGACTGGAAAGCAATAAATTATGTCTTTGAAGAAGAACTGCTAATAAAAAATATAACGGTTTTGATTTTAACGACTCATCATTAATGTTCATCAGATCTATAAGTTTACAACGAATAACGTCCATCTGCAATACCAAAATATACCATTAAGATAGTCAAATAGTTTTATTTAAAAAATTATCAGTAATTTAAATTTTAAATATTAACAAACAAACATTCACAACAATACGCAAGTGACTTAATCTTAGTATTCGATTGATCGACCAAACAATCGATCACTCATTAACAATTATTAATCACCAAAACTGAAATTAGTATTAAAATTCTTTAGACAAATTGAAAAATAATCAAATTCAACTAACTGTATTAAAATGAACATCAAAAATATTTGATGTTCATCAAAATATTTGATGGGTTTTAAGAATTATTAGAACATTTACGAATGGAGAAGGAATCTTATATTTACTGTCATTTAAATCACAATGCATAATTTACAGGTGAATGTTTTAATCATCAATTCGTTAATGTATTATGTTATAAGCAAAATTAAGCTACCTATTTTATTCTATCGTATGAAAGTGATTTCCTTTTGCCTATTATACAGAAAACTTATTTTATAATTATGATAATGACTAATAATCGATTTATGTTGACCGAAACGTTGTTACAATTTACATTAACAAATTTTTCTCGTGTGGATAATTAATAATGCCTAAAAAACAAAAAATAACTAATTTGTGCAAACCAAACAAAAATTGAAAAAATTAACTCATTCAATTTGAAAAACTCCTTTATTTTGAAGCTTGCTGATTTAAAAATCAAAATATTAAACATAAAATACTGTGTTTTATTCGCATGTTGATTTTTCACTAACATATATTCCGTCAAGGAAACAACGAATATCCTTCTTTTTTACAAGAACCGAATGATGAATGGATGCAGCTATAAAAAAAGAACTTTTAGAAAACACAATAGATAATCACAAACATACCGGATTGGGACACGTTTCCTATCGAGTTACCTTCAAGCACTAGTTGGTCCTTTACATCTTTAGACACAGTGACGGTTACACCGGGTAGCATAGGTATTTTACGTGTGATCTTTTCACCGAGAAAGTTCCTTATCTCCAACACATTTCCATTTTCAATCGCAACACAATTGATCGGAAAGTGAGCATAGGCTCCACGCATTTTGTATCTAAATCCCTAAAAGTATTTAAGAACTTATTGTTCACTAACATACACATACGGACGTAGATTTTAATCAATTAATAAGCTGCTAACAATATTAATAAAAAAAATAAAAAAGAAACGAACTACGAACAAAATGTGATCAAACACTTGACAGGTATTTGCATCAATATTTATCTTTAGTAACTTATAGTAACTTAAATCATGGAATTTCCCAAATGCAAGGCCATCATTTTTGTTTTAATATCAGCTATCAAGTACTGTATAAAGCTTCAGTTAACTGGTTTAATTATTACATCTTATCTAAAAAATAATCATCCATTGTGTAATAGATGTCATACCGTATCGAATTATATTTAATATTATGAATTAATAGTCTCTATTATTAGAATTAATAGTATGGCTAAAACAAACACATCGTTTAGGAAATTTGAATATATTTTTAAACATGCACAAATATTTACATTATATTTTTACTATAATTTAAATTCATTATTTATTATTATTTATACTTCAGGTATATATCTAGATGGCTGTTTTGACTGCTCACATATAACTACAACAAAAAAAATAATAAAAAACAAAGATAAGATAAACGTTGATAGATTTAGCATAGGATATGTCCGCGATGTTATCTATAAGACTATTCCACGAGTTGATCGCTCAATGTAGAAGTCGGAATGATATGGGATTCTTCCGTGAATCAAAATTACTATTTTTTTGGAATGTCCTTTACTTCCCATTCTCTTATGAAAAGTAGATGACATTCCAAAATTATATTATTTAAATACTTTTAAATGTTATTTATTAGTGTAGAGAGTGAAATAGAAATTTTTTATTTTAAAAATATCGAATTTTCGATACTCAACTGTTATCAGGATAAAATTGTACAAAATATTTTTACTGTTTAATTATTTGTAAAGCTGTCAATTGCATTACTTGGCGCAGCAGATCAAAAGTGTCAATTGTGCATTTTACATTGTGCAGCGGATTGAACGAATAGATATGCTCCTAATTAAATATTAGCATAAAAAATTAATATAAAACACAAATTAATAAATTAACATTAAACTCAAAACAATAAAACTGAAATATTAAATAAAATAATAAATAAACATTAAATGAATGAAAACTTGCAATTATATTAAAACAATTATATAAAACAACAATTAAATTAATAAAAAAATAAGAATTCAATATCTGGCCTATTATTATGCATCAGTAAATTTATATTTTTGTGCATAAAATATGCTTCTTGTAAAAAATTAATATAAACACAAATTAAACAGAAAACTCAAGAATTAAATTAATACAAGAATCAAAAAAATACAATTATAAAATGTTTGTTATTAATTCAATATTAATTCAATACATTATTTTGTGCATAAAATATGTTTCTTGTATTTTATTTTCTGAAACATTATTTTCAACTGAAATCACTTGACCATTTTCAAAGTTTATTCTATGGTTATTGTTCAAGGAGTGATCTCTTACAACCCCAGATCATGTTCCTCTTTTAATAGAATATTTGTGTTGGTCCATACGTTTAGACAATCCTTACCCTGATTGATCTATCACAACATTCACATGTATTCAAAATAATTACATATTATATAACTAATATCATATCAACTAATTACATATTCACACCATCCTTATTGTAATTAGGTTTTCGTTTAAACCTAAGTATTTTTATTTTAAGCATCTTTTGATAATATACAATTATGCTTTGTGTGCCATTTTTAAAACGCTAAATGTGATCAATTATTCTACCATTCCATCTATCATTAATATAGGGTATACCTATATATTTTGTTTCGAGTTTAGGTCCTATCAATTTTCTCCTAATACTATTTCCTCAAAAATATGATTTTGAAAAACAGCCCAAGTAGAATGATATTCACTACTTAGGATACTTCCCGGAATTATATCAACACTTTTCGATTTAAGATAGCTACAAGAGCAGATTGTATTCGATCTCAATAAAAGTAACGAAGCTGCAGAAATTTTCTATTTTCTAGGAATATTACTTTCTCAGCTTACAATATTCGGATGGCTACCAATTTTTGGGAAACCTCAGTTTCTGTAAGGGATCTTATAATCTTAACATCAAGAAAGGATATCATACAATTTTATTGTTTCGTTAATGTCCACTGAATATTTAAGTCAGCATTATGTAATGAATCCAAGAAATAATCTGGGATAAACGGTTCATTCAAAAGGATAAAAGCATCATCCACATACCTAAGACAAGTGTGAATGGAATTCATATCCTTTAAATGTGTGAGTTCCCACGTTCTCATGTATATTTCAGCAAGTACTAAAGCTGGGGGATTACCCATAGACAAACCATTAACGTTTTCCCAAATTTCACCTTCAAATTGAAAATTAATATTCGTGATACATAATTTGAGTAAAGTTATACAATCAAATGAATTTAAATGTCTAACAAATTCCTTATTTACTAATAATTCAGATGCCAAACTTATAGACTCTAACAATTGGGTGTTTGTAAAATGAGATTTGACGTCAAAATCATTATTTTATCGGAGATGTCGATATTCTGTACACGTTTTGCTAACAGCATCCCATCTCCCATATACTTTTAAATATAAAAATTATCTCTATATACATCTCTATATATACTTTTAAATATAATTTACATCGTTAATTTTAAATTAAAAAATTATTTATAATGTATCATTTTAATGTATAATTCGAATTTTAGTCTAATTTTAAAATTTTTACAGATTTACTCATATTTTTATGAAATTTTATTTTCTTTAATTTAATAATTTAATTTTTAAAATTTGACTAAAATTCTAATTTATTCATCGTTTTGTGAATTTTGATATTCGTAAATCTTTTATTCAATTATCAAAATTAGACTAAAATTAAAATTATAAATTAAAATTTTCAATGATAAATTATAAGTAATAGTTTAATTTTAAATTAAAAAGCTTGAAAATATAATTTGTATTAAAAATTACATTCAGATTATATCAAGCAGCAATACAATTATACTATATATATCAGATGTGTTGGTTACAAATAATTAATTAAACGTTATAAGTAAACATAAAATCTTCTATTAAATGGTCAAGTCCGAATATCCTTCAAACAAATCTAATATTTCGTTAAAGCACATTTGATTTAAGTATAATAAACTATTTAACTGTATACTGATCATTAAGATATGCCAGGGTAAGGCTAGAAATGACTTCTTGCTCGTATATAACAGAGGTGAGAGTAAGGCCGATGTTTCGTATATCTTCTACCTTGCGTTATCATAGAGTAAATAAGCAACATCACAATATAATGTCGATTAAACAATTGCCATATAAAGTAAAATAGAACGGTTATTAAACATGTATTGGACCTGTATAAGACTTACCTTGGTAACACCCTTGATCATGTTGCTGATATGTCCTAGAATTGAACGAACAGTAGCTTGACCTTTACGATTAGCGAACCATTTTTCAACAGAAATCGTCTGACCAACTTTCCTGATGATAACGGTGCAGTGACTAAAATCGCGTTCCAAAACTCCTCTAGGTCCTTTAACTGTGACTTTTCTTGCCTTTATTTTTACGTCAACTAAAATAAAGTACTTTGACAAAAAAATAAATACATTTATTACACATACCATCTGCGGGAATCGTTATAGATTCTTTGGTTTCAATGGGACGCATCTACATTTTAAAAGAGATATTTTTACTAAAGATCAGCTATGTTACGAAATTAGCTGTTTTAAATTATCAAAATAGTATAAATTAATATATAAATTGTTATTTTCAATTAATAGAAAATTTGTACAAGTAATATTATTTAAAATGCAACAATTTATCAATGAATATTGTATAGATGCGAAGATTAAGCGAAAATTTACTGACACAACCCGGTAATGAGTCAAAAAACTATCTGAGAAAGTTGCAGATTTTGCAATACACATCGCAAGAACACGAATAAATGATATTTGCCTTGAATGCTTTTAAAGTATGCAGGTTGATACCATTGAATAAGTGTCCAGGTATTCGCCCATAGGAATCGAAGAAGTACTGCATCGAATTGTAGAATTTGCACTCTCCAAGCGCATTCACTGTGAGTTGATCAAGGTTGCGGGCAAAGTTCAATATGTGAGGGGCAACGATGTGGAATAGAATCGACAATCCATTTGATTATAAGAGAATTTGAAAAGTCGAATGATAAGTGTATTCTAATACTAGATGCTTAATACGCATTTAATTGTGTAAACAGACATACAGCTCTTTAAAACATGAATAAAATATGTCCGTCAATGACGATTATACTAAGTAATTGCTACGCATCACCTACATCCATGGCATTGGAGAAATAATTGTTATGCTCAGAGGAAGGATTAACGCAGGGCGACTCCCTCGTGATGGCTGCATATGAAGCTGCCTCACTTCCGCTCATCAGAGAGTTATAAAATAGGATTCCCGATATAATGCATCAGTGGTACGCGGACGATGGTACATGTGTTAGATCCTACGAACATCTGGTTTCTCTATGGAATATCTTGCAAGAACTAAGTCATGGTTTTGGATATTACATCAATCTATCGAAACGCCCTATGCTCATTAACCAAACAAATAGACATAAATAAACATTATTCTTTAGGCAAAGAATAAATCACCCAACAACAGGAGTGAAGATACTCGGTAGCTTCATAGGTCAATCAGAATACATTGAAGAAATGGTTAAGAAAACTGTAGATTAATGGATGCTACCGATCAAATTATTAACAGATATAGCTGTCATAGATAACCACTCCGCTTTCATACTGTCCATCAAGAGTCTACAGTTCAGATGGACACACATGAAAAGAACAACTCCAACCAATTCCCAATGGCTAGAAGAACTAGATAAATAAATAAAGAACTAGAATAAATAAATCTAGCTCAAGTACGTTACAAGAACACACATTTTCATTACGAATGTGTGCACCTATGAACGACTTCGATTGCACACAATGGGAAATTATTCAATCCAAAATCACCCTTCAAATAAAGGAAGAAAAACAATTGCGATACAAAGAAATGCAAATGCAGGTATTTGACGAACTAAAAAGAATAGAAAAGGAGAATATAATACATATCACTAAAAATTTTGGAAACTCGTTATGGCTCAGCATTTTTTCTGTTACACAAACTGGTCGATACTTATCGAAGCAACAATTTCAAGACGTGAGATCAGCAAGATATGGATAGGAACCACTATACAGCCCATCCAAATGTATTTGTGGACAGAACTTCAACATTGGACATGCGCTCTCATGCCAAGTTGGTGGAATACCTTTCATACGAGATAAGACAATAAGAGACAAGATCGTGTAAGCACTTCGAGGAGCATACATAATAGAAACCTCAACAGTCAAGCGAATACACTCAATGATTGGTCAAAGCTGCATTAATACAAATGTTTTTAAACAACAGCACGGTTAAGGAAATTTTAAAGGAACCTACACATTTAAAAATGATTTATTTTAAAGTGGCAAATGCGAGCAGGCGCATGCTTACATGACCACACAAAAATATAAATCATGTGTAGAAAAGGTAGGAATTAAGGCGGTATTTGAATGTGATAAAGGAGGATGCGCAGCGGATGTCGAGAGAGCTGCTCTCATGCGAGTGGGTGGCGGCGACGAGGAAGGATCGGAGATCGTAGTTGTTGGAGTAATTGGAAACGTGGAGTAAGAGAGAATGACGGAAACGCAGCGATAGAGAGAGGCGGGAGAGTGTCGTCTAAGAAAGAAAGGTTGATGAACGATGGGGAGCCGACAGCAATGATGCGAAACGTTACGATAAGGCGGAGTCGAATTAGGATGTATATGATAGGCCAAGAGAGTTGGGCAAGATATGTGGATGTGTGGTCGAAGCGACGGAGACGCAGGAGCAATCGAACGGCGGAGTTTATGATGCGTTGTAGAGCAAAGATTATGAATTTTGGAAAAATTGCGAAAATGCTGAGGCAGTAATCGATTTTAAGGAAGAGAAGCGATGAAAGAAGAGGCATACAAAAACGGAAGTCGATAAGGGACGTATGTCACGAAGAATTAAATTAGACGAGTGGACCTTGTCACCGATTAAGGGTTTAAGGGAAAGGTGATCATCGCAATGGAAGCCTAAGAAAGTGAGATTGTGTACTATGATGATGATCAATGAGGCAAAATATACAGTGGGAGGAGATATGTTATTGTTACAGGGCAGGATCCATATTATTTTGGGCTTGTCGGGGTTATGAATGAGATGAAGATATGATAGACGTTTGTAGATAGACGAGATACAGTTGAAGGCAGAAATGCAGATATCGTGTATGCAATAGGCGGGTGCATGAGCATAGATGACTATGTAATCGGTGTATTCCATGAAGTTAAATTAGTAAGGTTAAAGGAATAATCTTAGATTCTTTTATCTAGCCGAATTACTCTTAAAAATATAAATGCAGCGTCACCACTTGGTATTACTCTCCAAAAAATTATTGATCGGAACTCCGTGATTTCTAAAACAAAAATGAGTCCAAAAAAGGATTTATTTTTACGTGGAAAATGCCTGCCGGCGCACGCCTACACGACCACGAAAAAAATTTAAATCATGTGTCGAGGTGAATACGAGGGCGTGATTTGAATGTAATAAAGGGGGAACGCGGCGGACGTCGAGAAAGATCTGATGAGAGCGCGGCGGACGGCGAGAGGGATCTGATTCAAGGCTAGTGGGGCGGCGAAAAGGAAGGATCGGAAACCGTAGTTGTAAGTGATTGGGAACGTAGTGTAAGAGGAAATGACGGTAACGAAGTGATAGAGAAGTGGGGCGAGTGTCGTCTAAGAAAGGGAGGTTGATGAACGATGGGGAGCCGACAGCGATCAAACGAAAAGTTACGAGAAGGCGGAGTTGTATGCGGATGTGGATAGAGAGCTAAGAGAGTTAGCAAGATATGTGGATGTGTGGTCAAAGCGACGAAGACGAAGGAGCACTCGAACGGCGGAGTCGATGATGCGTTGTAGACGTAGGATGATGGATTTTGGAGAATTGGTGAAAATGCTGAGGCAGTAATCGATGTTAGGGAAAAGAAGCGATGAAAGACGAGACATACAAGAACGGAAGTGGATAAGGGGGCAAATACGGCGGATGTCACGGAGAATTAAGTTAGGCGAGCTGATCTTGTCACATACGAAGGGTTTAAGGGAAAGGTAATAATCAAAATAGAAAACTAAGAAAGTAAGATTGTGGACTATGGGGGATAATTGACGAGGCGAAAGATACAGGAGGAGATATGTTAGGTTGACGGAGAAGGATCCACGTTACTTTGGACTTGTCAGGGTGTAGAACGAGACGAAGATGGGAGATACGTTTGTAGATAAAAGAAAAACAGTTGGATGCAGAAATTGCGATATCGTGTATGCGATGGGCGGGTGCATGAGCATAGATTGGGATGTCGTCGGGGTATTGCATGACGTTAAAAGAGTGCAATTTGATAAACGGAGCGAGATCACTTGTAGAAGAGAGAAAATCAGGGGACCTAGGACAGAACCTTGTGGGACCTCTGCAGATAATAGGGACGGAATAGAGGATGATGCATTTGAACGGACTCGAAAATAACGGTCGGATAGGTATCCAGCAAACTATGCTACGGAGGAAGAAAAGCCGTAATCATAACAAAGGCGAGAAAGGAGGATTGAGTGGTCGACGATGTCGAAGGCGGAGGAGAGGTCGAGGGAGATGAGAACACTATAGAAGCCTTGTCACGAGAAATGAGTAGGTCGTTGTAAACTTTCATGCAGGCGATTTCTGTGGAGTGATTAGAGCGAATATCAGATTGAAAAGGAGAATACAGATTTGATGAAGAGAGATAAACGTTGATATGTGTTAAGATAAGGCGCTCTAAGGGCTTATAAAAAGTAGGGAGGAGTGAAATGGAGCGATAGCTAGAAGGAAGTGAGGGTCGAGCGATTGTTTTTTAATGAGTGAACGAACGATGGCGGATTTTTAGTGTGAATGAAAAATATGACTGCGGATGGACGAGTTAAACAAGGTGGTGAGGAAAGGGGATTTCGATGAACATATGGATTTTAGTATGGGGGTAGGCAGGATATCAGCAGGTGAGTTTTGTTTGGCAAGGACATGAAGACAGATGATACTTCAGCAGTTAAGACAGGGAGAAGATGAAAGAGTTTCGGGAGGATGAGGCGAGGCGAGTAACAGTGAAATGGAATGGAGACGGGCTTGTAAGAGAGCAACGTGGATACTTTGGTCTGGAGAAATAACGAATAATCATGGGGATTGATGTTGCACGGCGAAGAGGAACGAGCAAGGATTGAGTTTAAAGTATGCCAGAAGTAACTCTAAGTATACTTAGAGTTGAAGAAAGTTATGATTTTATGCTTCCAGAAGGAGTTGCATTTGGTACGTAGTAGGTTGAGATTAGACCGGAGAAGAGCAAGATAGGAATCACGGAGAGGCAGAGTGAGCGAGCAGATATCACGTCTGAGAAAGCGGTGATAGACTCGAAAAGAATGACGGAGTCGACGCTTTGAGAGTAGGCATAGGATGTCAAACCATTGGGCACGGTGCAAGCGACGGTGATGGTGAGGCTTGAAGGGCAAGAGAAGCTCGAGAGTGGATGTAAGTTTGTAACAATTTGTAACAATTTTGTAAAATAATAAATAATAATATTATTATTATTTTTTAAAATAAGTTAAAGTAAGTTAAAATGAGTCTTGGTTAAGTGAGTCTTAATTAAAACTTTAATTAAGTTATTTGACGTTAAAATAAGTCTTGGTTATTAAAACTCTTACATTCCAGATTTCAGTTCGAGATTTCAGTTCCGCTGGTTTCGCTCACGGAAAATCTTGTCCACCAAGATTGTAAAACAATCAAACTTCAATCTTCGACGACAACCAACGACAACCTTCGACGACAACTAACGACAACCATCGACAACCATCCGCTTGACAATTATCGACAACCATCGACAACCATCGACGACATCCGCTCGCTACTTACAACTAACGACTTAAAAAAATTTTGGTTTCTAATAAACATACAAACTGTGGCGAACTAAAATAAATACATTTATTTATTTGGGCTAATAAATTAACTACTTACAATAATAATGCCTAAAGGACGTCCTGACAGTGTATTGAAATGCTGCAATTGCAATGGACAGGCTGCAAAATGCAAAAACTGCAAATGTGTTAAGGCCGGTCGAAAATGCACAACATGTAGAGTGGGCGGATGTATCAATAAGACGAATATAAGTACATCGTCCGATGTATGTATTTTAACTGGAATTCCGGAAAATAATATATACAGAAACGCTATAGAATCAGAATCTTCGCAAAGAAATGCATATCAAAATCATGCAAACAGAACAGTAATTACTGATGCTACTCAGATTGTATCTGTGAATAATGGAATTTCTAATAACTTAGAAATTTGTAATATTGAGGGGATATATCAAGTGGTTATTCAATGGAAGCCAAATATCATGGTGCTCCCTCGATGTTCTGCAAGTAATACTATAATTGATACTATCGCAAACTTCTATTTCGATGTTGCACGAAAAAATAATAATGAGAACTCTGTTCTCAAGTCTGCTACAGTTTTTTTACAATGCGTTCTCCAAAGAATTCCATCGAAAAAAGTTAACGTGATTCGAAAAACATTAGAGAACAGACTGGCTTTGTGGTCAACAAAAAAATATAAAGAGCTTTTTGACGAGGCCAATTACCTACAAGTAGCTTTTAGTGAACCTAGAAAAAATTCACATATGACGGATTGGAAAAAGAATTATGTTAGACTAATGTTACGAGGGAAAGTTGCTGCAAGTTCCGCGATTCTTGATAACAATGATTCGTCAGGTCCGCTAGGCCCTAATGTTATGGTTGGATCTTCATCTGTCAAAGAAGTGCTTGAAAATCTACACCCTATCCCAGAAAATCTACATCCTGATTCTCTTCTGTCATCACCAATTCATGGAGCGATCACACATCACTCTGTACGCTTCACGCAAATTGACGAAGACGCTATCATCAAAGCTTGTAAAAAGACTAACGGAAGTGCAGGACCGTCAGGATGTGATTCGAATCTATGGAAATTCATGCTCACAGGCTTCGAAAATCATTCACGTAGCCTTGCCAGGGCTTTGGCTGAATTCACAATTCGATTAAATACTGATAAAATTCCTCCTGGTGTTCTTGATGCGTCTTACGACATGTAGGCTTGTCGCTATCCCTAAGAAATCTGGGGGCATAAGACCGATAGGAGTGTGTGAAGTTACGAGACGCATAGTATGTAAAGCCATACTTGAAGTGGTAAAATTCGACTTGCAAGACGTGGCTGGAAAGAGTCAACTGGCAGCATCACAACGTGGCGGAATTGAGTTTGCTATTCATTCCATCAAATCCGCATTTATGTCGAATAAACAACGCTGTGTTCTTGCCGTGGATGCTTCTAACGCATTTAACTCTTTAAATCGACAAGCTGCTATTCACAATATACAATACATTTGTCCTTCGTTGGCTTGTGTTCTTGCAAACACTTACAGAACTGACGCTCAACTAGTGCTTGGCGGTACAAGCATATTTTCTCGAGAGGGGTTCACACAAGGGGACCCCTTAGCTATGGCGGCTTTCTCCATGGCATCACTTCCGTTGATCAACAAAATTAAAAACAGTGTTCCCAGCATCACACAAGTTTGGTTTGCGGATGATGCAAACTTTGTCGGTACTATTGACGAGTTAAATATAGTATGGAATGTATTGAAAAGCGATGGACCTCAATACGGATATTTCGTTAACGCTAAGAAAACACAACTGCTTACTCATCCATCTGAAATGAAGCAAGCATGCCAATTGAAAGAAATTGGAATATCATCGGATGGTATTATGATACTTGGCATTCCTATAGGCACTACCGAGTATGTAGATTCGGTTGCACTTGATAAATCTCAAAGTTGGACTCGTCTACTTGATCGTTTAGTAGAAATAGCCAAAGTTGATCCACATGTATCTTATATCGGTCTTACAAAATCAGTACAATGGAAATGGACTCACTTTTTCAGAAATACAACATTTGAATGCGGGCATTTGTCAACGCTGTTGACCATACTAAAAGACAAGCTTTTACCATCTTTAACAAGTCGAACCTTGAATCATGATTGGTGGACAATATTGACCTCACCTCTTAAACTAGGAGGTCTAGGCGTATTAGACCCCATTTTCACATCCACACTGGAGTATGAAAACGCACAACTAATCTGTAATACTTATGATTCTGAATATACAGGAGAAACTCTGCGACAAGTACAAGCAGATGTTATAAAAAGTATTTCTTGTCAACGAATTAATGTTTACAAGAACCGTTTAATTGATGTCAAACAAAGGGCTCAACAAGCAGTATTGAATGCAATTAACCATGCTACTCAGAATTGCGCTTCATCATGGCTAAGTGCGCTTCCTCTAGCCGTTGATAACTTTCATCTCCATTCTTATGAATTTAGGGATGCCATATGTTCCAGATATGGATGGAATCCACCAGATCTAAACAAAAAACATGTATATGCGGTACAACAAATGGCATTATTCACGCATTATCATGTAAACGCGGTGGTGTACCAATAATCCGTCACAACGATATTCGGAACACGATCGCTTATGCATTATCAGAGATATGCCACGGCGTCGAAGTCGAACCAACTTTGCAAAAGATTCCAGACAGCTTAGAATTCATGAATAATTCAACAACGAAAAATAACAATGCGCGCCTAGACATTTCATGTTATGGACTACAGGACAATCGATATGAGCGGACGTTTTTTGACGTCAATATTTTTTTCAGTACATGCTCCGTCATATGCCAGCAGTTCGCCTCTCGCCGCCTTTGAATATAATGAAAATCGCAAAAACAGCAAATACAATGAAAGAATTGTCAGTGTGGAAGAAAGCAAGTTTATACCATTAATTTTTTCATCATCAGGAGGAGTTAGACCGCGAGCTCTTAAGCTACTCAAGAACATTGCCTCGATATCATCGAGGTTAAAATCAGAAAAATATAGTGATGTATTGGTTCACCTTAAACGCAAGATTAGCATCTCGATTACACGTGCTTCTTCACTATGTCTGCGAATGCCGCGATCAAGTAGAAGACATCCAATCTTTCCTGACAATAAATCTCATTTATAGGCCCGTTTACGGGAACCTAATTTCTGTAAATTAACTTTTCCTTTTTAATAAATAATATTACAAAAAAAAATTTTAATGATAATATTTTTTTAATTTTGTCGAAATAATGAATAAAGTATTATCAACAGACAATTGTTCTAAACGTACCATTGAAAATTGCAGGCTAAATGTTTTCTCATGAGGTACTTCTTGTTAGGCACGACTTAGGACGTAGTTAAAGCGGATCGAGGCATTCTAATGCTCATTGATATTCCACGCATAACTAATGCTCCGATTTCTTGACGCAATTTTGAGATTTCGTATCCATAGTTGCTGGAATTCTTTATATTTAGTTTACGAGCGATTATTTGCAGGCAACGGTTAGCGTCTACACTTAGCCCGGCAATCAGATTATTATTAAACCCGAGCGGTTCCGGGACGCATTGTTGCCCATGCAATGGTTCGAACGCAGTCTGCAAAAATTGTATGTGCGTTAAAGCAGGGAAGCTCTGTCTAAACTGCCTTCCTGGGTCGAAATGTACAAATCGAAATGTTTCATTGGCACAGGACAATAACCTTCCGTCAGCTTTATCTGATTCGTCAATGCCATCCTCGAATGAAGACTCAAAAAGCACACATATTGAGTACGTCAGTTTGGAAATCGGATGTACTCAAGTTGGATGTCCACTGCACACTCATGTCAGAGTTCCCAAACAGGTAAACATAAATTTCTTTTTGCAGGACTTTTTCTGCGGATCCTGTGCGGCATTTCACATTAATAAACTACGTGTTGATCTTGATGCCACTAAACAATCTTTGAACTCTCTTGTCTCTGAGGTAAATGAAATGAAACACATGCAAGCCATATCTACACCTGCTAGTGTTCAGCAATTGACATCTAATATAAATTCCCATATTGGGATTCCCATATCCCACTTAAACAAACGTTCGCCAATATAATTAGAAAAGAGGTATCACGCACTGTTCTAGCTGCCTCACATGCTACGAGAATTGACTCTACTCCTTTAAAACTGGCACAAACGTTTAGTCGGGATTCACAGAGATTTTCAAGCGTTATTATCTGTGATCTTAGGCAGTCGGTGATGATCTTCGATTAGTTAAGGAAATTTGCTCTTTGCTAAGTGTGCATTTGCCTTCTGATAAAAGGTAAAACTACGGCGTTTCTTTGCAAAACGAGTTGATACACCACCGTGGCTCTTAATGACTGTCGACGAGTCCACCGTTACTCAGCTGCTTTCAAGATCTCACTTATTGAAAGATTCGACGAATTTCCATGATGTTTTTGTGAATGCAGACTTGTCCCTCCCAGAACGTGAGATTTAAAGATCGTTACGGGAAGAGCTTCACCAGAAGCGTGTTGAAAATCCTAACATTGTTTATCGCATTAAAGATTGTCGCGTAGTGCCAAGTTATTCCAAAAAGGCTACCGATGAGAATAAATCTGGGGCTGAAAATATATCCATATGACTAGCCCAAGATAGTATTCGAACTTACTTCCAGACCAATAAGTCAAATTTACTCCGATTACTTCTATTTAATGTTGAGGGACTAAACTATTTAATATCAGCGGGCATGACTTCCTAGTTTTCTTCGTTTGATTTAATAGTCCTTACTGAAACTCTTTCAACTCAATTGGTGTCTTTACCTAACTATTACACTTTTAATATCCCAGCATCGTTGGGTAACCGTGGTCGACCCTTCGGTGGCGTGTCCATTGCTGTTAGTTCAAGCTTTACAAACTGGGAAGTTAAAAAGTCATCTAACGTACTATGTATAGTTTCATGTGGTATTCTTTTAATAGGTTGCTACACCCATTGATGTCGGCTTGTGATATCATCGATGAAGTTTCGCCTTTTTAAAGTGATTTATCTTCTGAAAATTCCATAATCGTTGCGGGAGATTTTAATGCACGTTTCATGAACCCTGTCCCATCTAAACTTAAGCAACTGTTATACTTTTTTAGTGAGTTTGGTCTTGAGTTGCACGTACCCGTAGAAGGATGGACTTAGGAGTCTCACAATGGGCGAAGTTGTATCGATTTCATATTTACAAATGTTAGCGTCAAAAAGGTTAAACTGGAGATTGCATCCGAATGGGCTTTACTCCGCAAACACAAACCTGTATCTTTCATTCTAGAAAATCATAGTAACACGCCAATAGAGAAATCCTTGCCTACACAAATTAGCAGAAAACTTTGTTTCAGGAATTTGAATCATAATATGATTAAAGACGCAGTAGATCTTCTAAATGCATATGAAATAGAAGCAAGTTTCTCCAAAATCAGTGAATGCCTTCTCACCGCATGTCATCCACTCTCTAATCGCAATTCTCAACATTATGGGAACAAGATACATCGTAAGCCAATACACCTTGTACAGCTACGGAGAAAGCTCATATTTATGGGCAGAAGCCGGCGGTTTGATCATGATATTAATATGAATTTTATTTTCTTACGGCGTGTGTATTGTACGATGTTATCAAAATTTCGCGAATCAATATTATTAGAGGAAGAATACAAACGCTTGCGACAAGCAGAACGATGCCCCTGGAAACTGCAAAGAAAAAACAATGTTAGTACCTCCGGCATCCCGATGAACCGTTGGTTTAAGCACTTTAATGATATTCTCGTTAATTCACATGACCTCCCAATGTGTCGTAATAATAATGCGCTGATAACACTGTCATGCTTGGACAGTGACAATGACCAACTAAATGCTCCATTTTCATTGCCCGAATTGGAACTTGCTCTCTTTTCTATGTCTAATAATAAGGCGACCGGCCCTGACCAACTTTGTGTTGAACAAATTAAAGATTCCTTTTATTTATTATCGAGTTATCGGCTACATTTATTCAATTGTATCCTATACGGTTATCAAATGCCGGTGTCATGGAAGCAAGCTGTAATAACAACTCGTACCGTGGAATTGCCCTGCTAAATCATACCTATAAATTTTTATCCACTCTTATAACCAATCGATTATCGAAACACTGTGATTATCTCGCCAGAACAATTTGGTTTCCGACCTCACCGATCAACGGTGGATGCAATCAAGGTAGTTCGTGAACAAGTGTTATTACAATTCGAACGCAAGAGTCATTTATATGCTATCTTTGTTGACTTTAAAAAAGCCTTTGATTCGGTTAATCGAGAAATACTCACCCGTAAATTGTCGATGGATTTCCGGATATCTGGTCGTATGCTGAAACTCTTAGGCAATATCCTCTATGCCAATTCATTAAATGTCTTCGACGGACTTACTTCATCAGACACAATAATTGCTAGCCGCGGTGTAATGCAGGGAGATCCGCTCAGCCATATCCTTTTCTCTGTTTATATCCATGATTTGCCGTCTCATCTGAGAAACGAATGTCAAACTTCAAGTTCTGTTCTTTACGCTGACGACTTAGTTATTCTAACGAAAGATCTGGAATCGGCTCAAAACGTAACCACTGCTCTAGCTAACTACTGTTCAAATAATCTAATTGAAGTCAATATCGATAAAACAAAGGTAGTAAAGTTTCGTAAAGGTGGCAGATTGTGCTCACATGACGAGATTAGTTTAAACAGCAGGAAGGTAGAGTTCAGTAATCAATACACGTACTTGGGGATGCTATTGACAAGTAGGTGGTATTTTAAGCTTCATATCGAAAAGAAATGTGTGAAAATCGTCATAGCCACTTCGCGAGTTAAATGTTTAGGTAAGCTTTCCTTTGGTGGTGCTCTTCAGTATTTTCATGTCATGCTTCTACCGATTTTGTCGTACGCGCTTTCAGCAATCTGGACAGACCTCAGGACGGCTAATTTTGCGCAGATCGACAAATGTAAAGGCAGATTCATTAAGCGTGTTGTAGGCGTCTCTCCAAAGTGCTCGACGACTGCGGTTTATGTTTTATCTAAAGTCGAGTTATGTACGGAGTATTTACGAAATATGATCGGAGCACAAGATACGGTACATTATATTCAAAATAAAAAAGACTTTACAGATAAGGTTAGCAAGCTAGATCATCATATGTACACTTCACCAGTTAATACGCAAACGAGTTGGAAGTCTCCGTGTGCTTCTAAACGCCCCCTCGTTTGGAGGGTTTCTTTACACGGATATCACGACAAGTTTTGTCGCACTCGCATACCTGTCCATAAACGTGGAGTTTCGTGTGTGTGTCTTTTCTGTGGTGATATATGTGAGTCTTTATCCCACGTATTTGAGTGCCCGGTGTTAGCGCAAAAATCTTTGAAGAAGATCGATAGGTTAAGTTTACGGCTAACCTGATAAACCTGCTAAATTTCTTTTGCCTGTTGAGAACTAGCGGTGGACTATCAAATATTGATATTATCTCAAATGAAGTCGTTTCAATGTTTTATTTAATTTTTTTCATTTGGCCAAGTCGAGAGACGCAGTGCCCTAATAAATTTCCTCTACATTATTATTATTATACATTCAACAACATACGAGCATTAGCTCAAATAGCTGGCTCACAATAAGTTCGTAAATAAATTAATTAGTTATTAAAATAAGGAAATGCAACACGAAACATTGCTTGATCCATTCGTAGTCTTCTTTTAAAAGTATTAAGTGAACTGCATCCAACGGTGTCTGCATCAAGGTTGTTCCAAAGCTCAACAATTCTTCTATCAAATTGCATCGCGCCCAATTTCTGTACTCTGTTTCTTCGAATAGTTAAAGAATGACCGCGAAGAACATTTGAACCACGTAGTTGAACCCTACTCCGAAGAGGGTGATGAGGACGTTGGAATAAATGCCAAACAAGGCACATATCCATGTACCGACGGGTCCATGTGACGGTCTCAAGTCCTAATGATCTCAGTCTGTCTTCATAAGGCAGCGACGCTAACGTTGGTGCTAGCTTTGTTGCCCTGCGAAGTACCCTCTCTGATTTCTTATGTTCATGCACAGTACGTGGGTATACAACCGGAGCTGCATATAAAAGTCTACTCAATACATGTGCTAAAATCAGAGGCCGAAGAGCAGTCGGATTAACGCGAACAAACGCGCGTCGAATCATACCTATCATTTTATTGAAGTTGGCACAAGCTTGCCCATTGTGCTTTTTGGTTGATAAATTAGAGGTCACTCAGGCTGCTAAATATTTGTAACTATCGACACTTTCAACAAGACAGCCCTTATATTTGTAACAGACAATTGTTAGTTGCTTGCGAGCATTGCCAACACTACGCATGTGTTTGCATTTCGAAACATTTATCACAAGCTTGTTAGACGCCGCCCACAACCCCACATTATCCATATCAGTTTGCAAATTATCAACATCCTCACATGAATAAATGAGCCGCCTTATTTTTAAGTCATCTGCATACAAACATGATCGAGAGCGAATGCACCCAGACAAATCGTTAACATAAATGCTGAATAAAAGCGGACCCAAAACTGAACCTTGAGGTACTCCAATATGACATTCTCTAGACACAGACAATGACCAATCGACAAGTACTCGAAAGCAACGATCACGAAGAAATTCTCTAATCCAATCAACTATTATGTTTGGGAGTCCAGTATTGACAAGTTTCTGAAGAAGTAGACCATGATCTACTCTATCAAAAGCTTTAGAAAAGTCGAAGAATATAATGTCTGTATCGGTATAATGTGTCTTATTCGCTGTCCAATTAAGATGAGCATCAAGCAAATTTGAAACAGTTGAATAACCCTCCCGAAATCCGTGCTGATTAGGGACTAAAATTTTTCCTACACGAAAAAAACTCAACCATGTAGCGATGCACAAACCTCTCCAACACTCTACAGCAAATGCAGGTAATGCTCACCGGCCTATAATTCTCGACGGAAGAGCGATCTCCCTTCTTGAAGTAGGGAAGAACAATTGACTGCTTCCACATATTAGGAAGAGATCTTTCTAAGATTGACTGGCGAAAAATTGCACAGAGAAGAACGCAAATTGAGCCTGCTAATCTGCGCAGATAAACAGAAGGTAGTAAGTCACAACCTCTTGAATTATTTGCTTTTAGACGGCGTAATTCGGAATAGACTTTAGCTGGCGTTATCAAATTGTCAAGGTCCAACTCAAGACACGTGTCAGAGTAAGTGTTCAGCATACTAGATTCCATACAAAAAGTTTCATGTTCATTTGCGGGCTCTACTGAAGTGCAATAGTGTGCCGCAAACTCTTCAGCTAGGTCATTCGCAGAAATGTCATAGAAGTAGTGACAAATCGAAGAATCAACAGCTCCCCTACTTGATAGGTACTGAAAATGGACCTTTAAATCGTATTTACACTTGTTAGCTAATGCATTCTCAAATGCACACCGCTTCTTTCTCTTCAATGAATTGAATAAATTTCTTGCCTGTTTAAAAACATCATAACTACACTCTCCAACTTTGTAGCGATTGAAGATCAAATTACGAGTCATCAATGTTGAACGTAACTCAGAATCGAACCAGGGAGAATCTTTTCGACGTGTCCTGCTTCTAAGTGGAGAGAATAAAATAAGCAGCGACTCTAAGGTTCTCTGAAAGTAATTCCACGCGCCGTGTACTCCAACAACAGCGGGATCTGGCCAGGAAGCTGTTGAAAGTATTGACTTAATTGCACCTGTGTTGGTTTTGAAAGCATTAACCACTTGATTTTCACGCGGACCTCGAGTTTCTTCTTGAAACCTTAACCTAATGATCACTACGCAATGATCAGACATACCGATCGGGGCATCATAACGGATAGCGTTAATAATCTCACTGTTCGAAGATAAACATACATCTAATAGAGATCTACTGTCACTAGCAAAACGAGTGTAATTTTGGACATGCTGAGTTAAACCACAATAGATGATACACTCCAGAAGGTCATAGGAAGCATGGTCACAAGTAGGAAAAGCCGTATACGAATTCCAATCAACCGAAGGCATATTCAAGTCACCAAGTATTAAAACATTGGAGGTACCTTTAGAATAAAGTTCTACTTCCCCAATCAGTTTATCTGTGGCGGCCAAGGGTGAACGATATACTACCCCCAGAACAAGCGGAGCGGTATGCATGAATTTTACCCGACACCACAAACTTTCGACTTTATCAGAAGAAGTGCTAAGAATAGTTACTTTCACATCGTTGCTCACATGAAGAATAACACCTCCACCTTTTCCACTTTTACGATCACTGCGGAAAACTAGATAACCAGGGATGGAGACTTCATTATCAACAATATCACCATATAGCCATGATTCTGTGATAGCAAGTAATTTAGGACGAATTAACTGAACTCTATATCTCAGTTCATCTATCTTCGATATAAGACTGCGAACATTACCATGGAGTATTTCACAATGCCCCAACATACCTCTGGGAGTATTCCTATCACCCCTTACACATCCAAATAACCCGGACGCTAAACCATTTAGACTCTGATAGACAGAGTAGACGAGCCCGTTTCGATTACATAATGCACGCGAGGCGACATGACTAGTGGGCTCCAACTCAGCCGGGTGCGTCGCTTCACAATCTGAAAATTTTTCACATAGAGATTTGTTTCTCCTTTAGCAACACGAGATGCTAGTTCCTCTTTAACCTTCGATAATTTTTTTCGTTCTGATACATCAAGATCTTTCAGCAGTCGAATATTAGACCCTTTGAGACGGAACGAGTTTCGCAACATTAAGGTAGCATGAAGTTGGTTATGGAAGACAGCTTTGAGTAGTCGGGGTTTATTATTTAAAGCATTACGCTTACCTAGACGGAAAAGAGCGACAAGTTTAACTTTTTGGACTGTCTCAATGTCACAGGAGCCAAGTACATGTGCCAGAATAGACCTCAAACTCTGAATGTCGTCATTCAGTCGTGCTTGCGCATTCTCGAAGATAGACTCGGGCACATTAGCTAGAATAACTGAGCATCCTCTATTATATACGCTTATTTGAGATCACCCTATCGAGACCATTACAGGACACAACAGATTGTGTATCTGTACATGCACGTAAGCTGGGTATTTGAGTATCCGTTTTAACAATATTCCGCAAGCTAGATAAGTCTGTCTGGGTATGTGAATCATGAGACTCTAAAGAACTTGATGGTGACATCAAGGTGACGTGTGCGTTGCCCGAGGAAACGCACTGACCATCTTTGTTTGAGATAGTACGAAATGTCGCATTGTGAGCATTCGACATCTTCGGTGTATCACTTTGTGAAATCGCTTCATCAGACAGAATATATTTCGAGACTTCGTCATACGATCTTGACACTGAATTTTGAGTTGAATAGGAAGAACGCAAATATCCCCACTTCTAAATACGGGATGCTACAGGTCCATCGCTGCCTACATAAGCTCCAGTTGTTCGAGTTCAATTGTCAATATGTGAAGAAAGATCGGGATAAGGACGATCAACGACAACGCATGTAGTCATATCGTTCGTAGTCTGTGATACTTTAGGGACTATATTTTCAGCAATTTGTTGCAATTTGCTATCGTTTGTATTCTCATCAAGGGGAATAACGCATGCAGTCGTATCATCACCAACCTGCGCATCCACAGGAACTATATTTTTAAGAGGATGTTGAGCTTTGGAAGAGGATATTTTATCGTCCATGAGAACGGTTCGACTGAGAGATTGGTTATGTGCTTCTTTAAATTCGACCAAACGTCTTCTCAAAATATTAAGCTCCTTCACAGCACAAAAGCCACATAAATAAGCATCATCGGAATTCTTTTTTAACTTGCTCATACAAATAGTGGTCCAGGTGTCACACAAATCATTCGAACACTGGACTTGGACAGATGTACACTCATCAATTATGCTTGCGTTTAGAGATACGGTGTTTACATTGGACTTTATAGCTTTAAGCTTCGATGTTTTTCGTGTCATTATGTGTTTTGTTCCGCTGGCAAGTTGTTTTGTAAACAATCCAATTGTAATCCAATTTGTGATGTATGTGTATGTATATTAGATTGCATAGAATGTATTTACTTTAGATCTCAAACTTTTTAGTGAAAGCACGAATATATTGTATTTACTTTAGATCTCAAATGTAAGTAGTTAATAGGTATAACAAGATAGTTTAAACTGTATATATCTTATAACTGTTTATAACTGTTTATATCTTATAAATATTGTTGTAAAAGATATATTTTTGTTATATTGGTAATAATATTCTTAATATATTAATGTATGTGTAATATATGCACAATGTTTGCAATCTTAGCGATTTGTAAGACACGTTCTTGACATGAGAGATATTTCACACAAAAATCATCAATTTTCGTGTGGACTACTGACTGTTTGACACACTCGGACTTAGCAAAATCATTCCTTTTGTCTGTCGAGTTGTAACGTTCAAAACAATTCGATTTAAAAGGACAATTGTAGGCACCGTTTAAGAAAATAAGTATCAGTTAAAATTCTGTTTAAATTCTCAAAAATAGATAAATTATGTTTAAAATCTCTTGAGTTATTCAAAAGACGTATATTTTAAATTGGGATTCATTATTTTACTTTTTCTTCTGTTTTAATATACAGTGTTGTTCAACTTCGAGCTATACTCGTCATGTTGTCGAATTAATAATATACAATGAATATAATATACAATTACGATGATTTAATATTAATTTTAATAATATATTATATATAATATAATATTTATTTAATGATTGAACTTCATAATTGAACTTGCAAATTTTTTATTTTAAAATATATATAATACAAGATATGTAGCATCATAAAAATTAAATTTAAAAATGTTGTGAAATCAAAATCGTAAAAATAATTTAAAAACATGGAGCATATAATTTATTTGTATTCCATTGAATTTATATTTCATTTGTATTGCATTGATTTGGGTGTTATTTATCGAACACCCAAATCAGCCATTTTAGATTATGAGCTGATGCATATTTTATCTAGAGCTTGAAGTATGCGTGAACACTCGTTCATATTGGTTGGTGATTTTAATCTACCAACCCTAGTGATTGATCAAGATGACAACAGTATTATTGGTAACTGTTTCAGTGAGGATAGGAATCTATGGAAGTTCTTGGTATGTAATCAATTACTCATTCAGCATGTATCTGCTCCTACTATATTTGGCACTGATAGCGTACGTTCTATACTTGATCTTTTATATTCTCAAAGAGATGGTCAGATATGTGACCTATCCCATAATCCTCCAATAGGAGGAAGTGATCACTGTGTTTTGGTGTTTAAGCTGACTATAGCTTCATATATTCTTGCAATCGGTGCCGAACCTTCATTGACGAATTGGTCATGGCATCATGTTGATATGTTACAACAGTTTGGGTCCTCGTTGAACTTTGAGTGTGGTGATGTTGGAAGCCAAGAACGTTGGTATTTCATTCGAGATTTACTAATTCATATATCTGATTATTTTGCTCCGCGTAGATTAATACGTAAAACTGCTCATAAGAAGCCTCCGTGGTTTGACAGTAGTCTACGTGAAACTCTCAAAAGACGCAAAACTTTGTTCAGAAAGTGTAGGCACGAAGGTAATTTGATTGCTCAATTCAAACTTTCTCGCAATGCATATAAACGCCTCAGAATTAAGAAACGTATGAGGTATGAGGACCAAATTATACAATCTTTAAATAGCTCGCCCAAACGCTTTTGATTATATGTTCGTCAAAGTACGCGTACTTAGTGTGCAATCACTAAATTATCATCAAACGGTAAGTTGCTTGATTCCCTTTCTGACGTTGCAAATGAGTTTGCTAATGCATTTGACCTACATAATGCTAGTTCGACCATAGAAGATAGTGTTCAGTCAGTCAGTTTTCCTACATGCATTAGTGCTCCCATTGTATTCAATGTGGTTGATGTGACTTGAAAGTTATCACATTTGTCGTCTTCATCTTCTTCAGGTCCTGATGATATTCATTTGCATATACTCAGGGTGTTGAGTCAACATTTGGCTCCTTCGGTCACTAGCTTGTTTCAGGCATCTCTAGATAGCATGAAGGTATTGTCTGAATGGAAGAGTGCGATAGTGGTGCTGGTATTCAAAAAGGGTGACCCCTGATAGCAGACAACTATCGAGCTATAAGTCTTACAAGTCATTTGGGTAAGGTACTGGAAAGGATCATCCACAAAAATATATTCAGACACTTGAGCGCATCAGGTCAGCATAGCTTTATGCAGCATGGCTTCAGAAAAGAACGTTCTTGCCATACCAACCTTTTGTCTGCCCGTGAGGCCTGGGTTGAATCCATGTCTTAAGGAAAGACAGTTGACGTTATTCTGTTTGATTTTAGTCGTGCATTTGATCGTGTTCCCCATAGTCTCCTCATTCAAACAGTGGCCAGATGTGGCATTAATAGCTCAGTTATAGGATGGATTAGAGATTTTCTATCTAACAGATCTTTCAGAGTACGAGTTGGTAGTACCCTATCCTCACCACATTTAATTAAGTCAAGAGTTCCTCAGGGTTCTGTACTAGGACCTTTATGAACAGTTTACTCACACAGCTCCATTGTCCGTGTTTAGCCTTTGCTGACGACATCAAAATCTGGTGAGGTCATATCTGCAGATGACCATATTCGCTTACAGCGTGACATATACAGGGTTTATAGATGGAGTGTTAATACTGGGGTATTGTTAAACATTTCTAAGTGCTCACAAATTCGTCTCGGCAAGTAAGATGTGTCTTCCTTGTATAGTGTCGGGACATATAGTATCATTTCGACCAATCAGGTTCGTGATCTTGGCATACTTATGCAATCGTCACTTAAAACTAGAATGGATACTGAAAGACGTTGCAGTTCAGCAAGGAAGATGATTTATCTAATTAAAACTTGTTTCTTGTCAATATCTCCTCTGTGTATTGCTCGGCTATATAATGCGCTTGTTCGTCCCCAGTAGAGTTTTAAATAATTCTAAAAGTAAAGAAATAATAGGATCAGATTTGAGTAAACATATTCATAAAATAGGGTATAAACTCCTACCACCATTAGGACGAAAAATTTGTAATTATAATAAAGAATTAAAATCAATATGTAACGATAATATTAGAAACATAATGGAAACAGAATGCAATTGTAAAAGTCTTAGTTTTGATAAAATAAATGAACATATATGTACCCATAATCTAGAATTAATTGAAAATTGTGAATTAAGAAAGCTACTATCAAAAGGGTATAAATATAGATTAAGTAATAACAACGACAAAAATAAAAAAATAAAATTTGCAATTTGTTATGAAAATGATATCAAAAGGGTATAAATATAGATTAAATAATATGAAGGCTCATATACATCAAAGATAAACATTTGGAAATTCTAGAATTAATTGAAAATAGTGAATTAAAGAAAATGCTATCATAGATTTAATGAGTAATAACAATAGAAATAAAATTTACAATTCGTTATATAATAACTTAAATGATTACTTTAGTAAGCTGATTAATAGTGAAAGCTCGAATATATCTAAGATAAAAATTTGGAAAGATTATATATTTGATAAAATTAAAAATAAAATGAAAATAACAAACAATTATAAAAATGATAAAATTAATAAAGATATGTATAAAGAACTTACTAAATTAAAGGATAACTATATAATAACAATTATTGATAAAGCTAGTAATAACTTTGTCTTTATATACAAAAAGCTTTATTATGATATACTAATGAAAAAGGTTAATTCTAATGATTTAAATGTAAATCCAACATATGAACGTAGTGAGTTGAGTTTAGAAACAATTATTACAAGTCACTGTTCTATAATGGATAAAAAGGGTATAAAGGTTGAATCAGATAATAAAATGACTTAAATCGTTATATAATGACTTGAATCGTTATATAATGACTTAAATCGTTATATAATGACTTAAATGCGTACTTTGAAGTAGAAGTAAAGGCTTCATAGTAGAAGCTTAAATACATCAAAGATAAACATTTGGAAAACTTATATATTAGATAAAATTAGAGAGAAAATGAAAATAACCAACAATTATAAAAGGAAAGATAAAATTAATAAAGATATGTATACAGAACTTACTAAATAAAAGGATAACTATATAGTAACAACTATTTATAGTAATAACTAAGTCTTCACAAGTAAAAAATTATTATGATATATTGATGAAAAATATCAAATGTAAACGCGGTATATAAATTTATGTGAGTTTAAAAAAATAATTACAAGTCACTGTTTTAATAATATGCGGTATTACGTCACGACAAGCGGAAAGATCAAAAGTTAAAAAAGAAAAGTATACACCAAAACCAATCAAAGAAGAACAAAGTTAGCTAACCCTGTCTTTAAACACAACGAAAAAACATACCTTATTTTATTTTAATAAGATTAATGCTTTAATGTTCAAATTAATAAATAGATGACATCACATATTTTACTAAAATAATAAAAGTATATTTTAGTACTAAACTAATTTTCTACATAATAAAATATTTTAAATGCTAACATTGGAAAGTTGATTAATAGTAAATCATTATGATATTAATTTGGAAAGATTATATATTTGATAGAATTAAAAATAAAATATAAATCATTATGATATTAATTTTTGGATGCGCCGAAAAGAAAATGCCCCAATAAGATGTTAAGCTAGATAAGTGTTTACAATGCGAGGCCCATGCCCCACTTTGAGTCAATTTGTCGAATTGTAAGAGGGTAATTTTGAATTTTCAGGGACAAAGGTAAAATGCATTTTTTGGTTAAGTTGTGTTTTAGAAAATTCAAGTAATAGTTTGAAAATATTTTTACTTTTTAGCTATCAAGAAACATGTTGTAAAAATGAGACTAATTTTTGTTCTTTAAAGGTTATTGATACGCATCTATTTTGGCATTTAAATAAAATAAATAAAAAATCTTAAACCAAATCGATTTTCTGATTCATCTGTTATACTAAATAACAGATGAAAATAAATACTTTCAAACTAAAAAGTTACTTATTTTGTATTTGGAGGTTTTGATTAATAAACACTTGTCTTTATTTACTTTTATTGTAAGGTAAATGATTATATGAAACACCGTTATTTTTCAAATGATGTCTTCGAATTTTAAAATAGAATTTAATCTATTAATCTATCAGTGTCAGTAATTTAATTAAAATATTTTTATGATAATATCAACTATCGAACTAATAGACGTGTAAAATTAACGGAAGATAAATGTTAAGAAAAAATATCGCCCTCGTTCAATATTCAGAAATAGGAAATTTTTGGTTGGTATCTGTTAGGATAATCTAATAGTGGAATTGGAATATTGTAAATTTGGAACTATAATATTGTTTTAGCAGACGACTAATATGTAGTTTTCTAAAACGACATATTATTATTTATTCTGCAGCTAATTAGTCGGCTATTGTTGTATTCAAACGGATGAAATATTTCAAAACAAATAATATCATTTTACAATATTTTGATTGTATATATTTACTATTACATATTTGTAATAGTAATAGCTATAATTTGTAATACAAATATAATATAATAATATAATATAATATTATAATATATAATTGTAATATAACATATAATTACTTTATAATTAATTATATAATTAATAATCAATATATAATTAATATATAATCAATATATAATAATTGGTGCTAAAATGGTCCTCTAGAAGTGACATGGTGGCTGAAAGTAGTAAATCGAAATCCAGTCTGTCAGGCAACACCATTATATACATAGAAAACGGTGTTATATGTAGAAAATAGTGTTATATATTGTTGAAAAAATCGCTATAAAAAATCGAACGTAACTGAATGTTATAAAATGAACATAAATTGACTGTAACACAAATTAAGTATTTAATACACCTCGAATTATATCGAGAAGTTAGGCTAGTCTATAATTTTAAGAAGCATTCCAATATAATAAAAAATGAAATATAACTAAAATTGACGAGACATAGTTAATACACATTAACTGTCATTTTTCGAATTAGAACAATATTATTCTGATTTTGACCATTATTTACTCAACGGTGAATTGTTTTATATGAACGTAAGCATTGAACTGTAAAAGCCTTTCCTTAAAAAACTAAATTTTCGTCATTTTATTATTGTTAAGCCTAAAGCAGATGCAATAAAAGTAGCTCCAGATAGACATGTAGCTATCCATGAGGACTTTGCTGTACTCTTATAAGCGGCCACAAGTAAGCTGTAAAATTGTTCGCTGTTATTAGGCTCTGCAGCATTGAATTTAACGTCCTCCTCCATGTTAGCACAAATAAACCAAAACGATACTCCGATCAGCAGATTTTGAATTATACTCCATATGCTCAACAGTAGCACACAAATCAACAATGGCTTCCAAGGTACACTCATCTGGAAGATTAATAAGTTTAAAAATTCCTTAAAATTTTGGCTCAATCTTTGAGAATTAATTTATAATATTATTGATATACTTGATTATTATTTGTAAACTGCATTAGCATAATAAAGCTAATAACATTTTTGGAAGTACATTGTATTGACGACAGGATACTTAGTTTCTTACCCAGTCTTAGAAAGATTTGGCTTCTTGTCAAGTCTTCTTACCAAGTCTCCCTACCACGTCATTGTTTTACGATACTATTTTTAAATTTATTTATAAATGAAATCCCCTCAATTAAGCAATAAAATCGATATTTTAAAAATCTTAGTTTTTTTATTATGGAGCAATGAACATTTTGTTTATTTAATAATAAAGGAATGGTTTTAATATAATTTGTATTAGAATAAGATACTAGATAATCAAATTTAATCAGAGGAAATACGTCATTGCGTGTATTTAAGCCCACTGTTATGTTGTGTCAAGAAATAGGGGTCAAAACCTGATTACATGGCAGTTCATCATAATGACACCTATAATCCTTATTCATAAAATACATCGTATATTAATTATTAGTTAATTTATATTAATTGATCTTTATTTTAAATTTTAATAATATTATTTTTCTGGTATTGCTAGCAGCATCTAGCGAAATATAAAAATAAATTTGTTTTTATTTATCTTGCTCCAAATTACAAATTTATAAAAATGATCGGATTATTTAGTAAATGATTATTGTCATTTGTATTGAAGGTCACTCGGTTGATTTAATAAAAATATTAAATTCGGTAATTGTTAGAAGATTCATGAAGGAAAATAATAAGAGTTCATTAATAAATTAATTTTTAATAATAGTTATTATTTTGATCAGGATAAAGCAAAATAAGAAAACATCACGGTTTCCGTTGATACCACTCTCTAAGGTAACTTCGAGAGAAAACAAATTAACGAATTTTATTATTGTTAAATATATAAGGTTTTATAGATATGTACCTCACATAAACAGACAAGGTCATTGCATCTGGATGTGTACTGAGTCAAGGTAAAATGTCAAAACTCGGGTATATCCTCAAAAATTATAGGATAGTCGTCAAGATCTAGGATATAATAAAGTTTTCTTCCGGTTAAAAATTTATATATTTATCATCAAAATTTAAATAATTATGCAATTAATTTAATTATGTGATTTTTTGTAGAAACATTTTATTTATCAAAAAATAATCATATTAAATATTAAATTAAATTTTAAGTTGATATACCTTGCAATCATTGTTACCATTGAAATTGTGACCATTTTTATCCTAAACGCTGCTTTTATCCTATCTATAAGGCTACATCAGTACGCTACATTTCATTATTTGTGGACCTCATCAGCTACTGATTCAATACTTACCTTCACGATTCGATCATTTTAATGTTGGCTGACAATCCTCGACTCGACTGCTTTATTGGCAATTAGATTTAATTAAAAACTTGCGTCTTACAAGTCTTTAAATGCTGGGATGGGAAGGTGTACCTTCAAGTTGAGAGCCTACCTACTTTTACAAATGAAAAATATTTTATTGCAAAATCAAAGCAGACTCGTCTGCAATAAAAGCAGGCGATTTGAGTGATTATCAACTAACATTTAGAGAGCCGAAACATGAAACGTAGCTATTGGATCAGTAGATGATGATGTCCACCAATACTGAAATGAAGCGTACTGATGTTGGTGTATAGATAGGATTAAAATAGCGTGCAGAATAAAAAATAGTCATCAAAAGTTCAATTAAATTTAATATTTTTCGATAAGATTAAACTATTAAATTATGATAAAATTAAGGTTTATTTAATTAAAAGATAGATTTATTTTTACGTGGCAAATGCTACGTAAAAATAAAGGAGGAAGCGCGGCGGATGTCGAGAGGGAGTTGATTCAAGGCGAATAGGGTGCCGACGAGAAAGGATCGGAGACTGTAGTTATTAGAGTAATTGGGAACGTAGAGTAAGAGGGAATGACGGGAACGCAACGATAGAGAGGTGGGGCGAGTGTCGTCTAAGAAAGGGAGGTTGATGAATGATGGGAAGCCGACAGCGATGAGACGAAAAGTTACGATAAGAAGACGGAGTTGGATGCAGATGTGGATGGTGGGCCAGGAGAGTTTGGTAAGATATGTTGATGTGTGGTCTAAAAAACGGAGACGTAGGAGCACTCGAACGACGAAGTTGATGATGCGTTGAAGAGGTAGGATGATGGATGTTAAAGAATTGGCGAAAAGGCTAAGGCAGTAATCGGTTTTAGGGAAGAGAAACGATGAAAGAAGATACATATAAGATACGGCGGATATCACAGAGAATTAAGTTAGACGAGAGGACCTTGTCGCGGACGAAGCTTCAAAGGAAAGGTGAATATCGAAATGGAATCTTAATAAAGTAAGATTGTGCACTAAGATGGTAATATATGAGGCAAAAGATACAAGTTGAGAAAATATGTTAAGTTGACATAGGAGGATCACCATTATTTCCGACTTGTATGTGTTAAGAACGAGATGAAGATGGGATAGACGTTTGTAGATAGAAGAAAGATAGTTGGAGGCAGAAATGCCGATAGAAGAGAAAAAAGCAGGTACCTAAGACCGAACCTTGTGGGACACCGATTAGAATAGGGATGGGAGGAGAGGATGATGAATTTAATAAGTAGGTCGTTTTAAATTTTCATGCAGGCGATTTCTGTGGAGTGATTAGAGCGGAAAGCGGATTGGAAAGAAGGGTGCAGATTGGATGAAGAGAGATAAACGTTGATCCTTGCAAAGAGTAGGAGAGGAGTAAAATTGGGAAATAGCTAGAAGGAAGTGTGGAGTCGAGCGAATGTTTCTTAAGGAGGAAACGAACGATGCCGGATTTTTAGTGTGAAGGGAATATACGACTGCGGATGAACGAGTTAAACACGTGGTGAGAAAAGGCGATATCGGTGAGCAAATGGATTTAAGTATTGGTAGGCCGCATATCGGCATTTGAGGTTTTGTTGGGTAAGTATATTATGACAGATGAAACTTCGGCAGGTGATACAGGGATAATATAAAAGAGTTCCGGTAGGATGATGCGAGGTAGGGAATAGTTGGTTGATACAGAAACGGGGTGTAAGAGCGCGACGTGGATACTTTGGTCTGGAGAAATGATGCACAATAATAGGGATTGATGTTGCAAGACGATGAGGAGCGAGCAAGGATTGAGTTAAAAGTATGCTAGAGAGACTTAGAGTTGAATGAAGTGATGATTTTATGTTGCGAGAAGAGTTGCATTTGGTACGTTGTAGATTGAGATGAGACCGGCGAAGAGCAAAATAGGATACACGTAAAGACGGAGTGAGTGAGCGGATATCACGTCTGAGAGAGCGGTGATATACTCGAAAAGCATGACGGAGTCAACACTTTGAGGGTAGGCATTACATATTAAATCGTGAAACACCGTGCAAGCGGCGGTGAGGGTGATGCTTGAAGGGCAAGAGAAGATCGGGAGTGGATGTGAGTTCAGAGTTAAAAAGAAAGGCAAGATCGTGAGGAGAGAAAATGTTATTGTGGGAGAATACAGAGACGATTTGAGTAAGGCGGAGCGAAGAAGGGTTATGTCAAGATTTATCCAAGAGCGACATAGGATGTAGGTATGTGAAGCAAATAGTGGTTGGAAAAGAGATCAAGGGTGAGGAGAAAGTGATAGGATATACCAGAATCGGGGATGGACAGTGAGGTGTTGGTAGCAAACCGATCGGGGAAAGCGATGATGTCGAGTCCCCCGCCAAGAATATGTGTTGGGGCAGTGGATATGAGTTTGTAATTGTAGTGGAATAGAATGTTGATAAATCGGATGGAATCGGTGGAAGAGGGGCGGTCTAGGCGGATGTTGAAGTCGCCTAGAACAAGTGAAGGGATTGAGGACAAAGAACAATGAAAAAGGAGATTAGCGAGTTCGCTAAAAATAAGGAGGTAGGATCAGATGAATCAGGACGATATACAATGGCGAGATCTAGAGTGATCGGGCTAGAAGAACGACGAGTGAGCACTTAAAAAGAAAATGACTGAAAAAGAGAGTGATTTTGCTAAGAGACGCGGATTGACGGGCGCATGCGACAATGCCGCCGTGATTAGAGAATTTAGAATTGGATGAGCTGAGGGGCGGACGGATTCGACTAGTGAGCAACCGGCAGAGAGCAAACGGCGAATTTAGATGACGTCGGAATCGAAGTGACATGATTCAGTGAGGCAGAAGAGATCGATGGATTGCTAAGTGAATAGGTTGAGGATAAGATCGGATTTATTTAGAATAGATCTAGTGTTGAGGAGGCCGAGGAGGAAACCGTGTGTGGTTGTGAATATAGTTAGCGAAGAAAACAATACGGGGAGATGGTGCACCATCGAATTTCTGGAAGAGTGTGGACAACTTGAAAATTTCCGTCGATGTTTAGGATGGAGAAATATGTTTCGCCGTTTTCCTCGCGACGCGTTTTTCGATGCGGGCAGAAGTTGAGCGATATCAGAAAGGGTGCGATCTGGGAAATGCGATTGGTTGAAGAGGACATGAGTTTAAATCGATGGGAAAAGACAGAGGACGCGTGAGATCGATGCTTAAAAACGATTTTCATGAGAGGGGACTGAGAATGATTAGATTGAAAAGATTTGTTTAGGTGGATGAATGCAACAGGATAGATGTCGTCGAAAAATGATGGTTTATCCGCAAGAACAAAAGACGATAGTATGGATCTGAAGGCGGAAACATCGTGATCGAGACGTGCCTGTGTTGATAAGGAGAAGGAAGGGTGATATGAGTGGCGATGACGCAACGATCGCGAGAAGGAAAGCGTTTCCGTAAAGGAGGACGAGTGTCGTGAGTGGGTGAAATCACGATAGAAGAGCTGGGAGTTGAGAATATGAAGGGAGTGGGTTTGACAGCGGGAGGCAATGAGGATAGGGATAATATAGAGGGTAGCAAACGATGTGAGGAAAGGTTATGAGTGGAAGAATCGTGCAGGTTAGTGAAGGTGATTTTGATTGATGGATTATGCTATTGAGAAACGAGACAGGAGGAACGGGGGTGTCGAGGAGTGAATATGACATGGGATTGGAAGTGTATATGGTAACAGGATCAGTGGGTGGAGAAAGGACATTGGAAACGACGAGGTAGTTTGAGTGGACATGCTGGATGTTGATATGTGATTACGATGGAGGTTGTGGATTAGTTTGTTGGCACAAAATCTACATAGGAAGTCTTCTTTAGACTTATTGTTGTCGCATGCGATTGTTGTCAAGACGCTGTAGTCGTGTGTCGAGCACTGTATTTGCGGTTGAGAATATTTGATGTTTGCCGTAGCTGTTTACTTACGTCTTCTCATTAACGTCCTTGTGTGTTGAAGCTGTTAAATTTGCTACTGCGACTGATCGGCGAGTGCAGCGAACCGACCTGCAACTGATTGAATTGATTGTGTTTAAGCTGTTAATTTTTTGTTCTCATAAGCACACTTAAGGTTAGTGTCAATAACACACATAAGGTTAGTGTGTACGATAAATTTGTTTAAAGCGTAAGTGCATAAGTAAAAGGTAAGTAGGCGCAATTTAATTTTTTAATTTAATAGTTTTAATATTTAGATATTTTATTTTTTCTTTTAATACTTTAATAAAATAAAGATGTCTTATATTGAAAGCAATAATATATTGGATTTAATATATTTTATTAATAATATACAATTTAATAATCATTTTGATTAAAATATTCAATAATCTAAAATATTTAGTGTAAACTATGATCAATTATATTAATATTATAAGAATTATTGTGCGTTTAGCATAAAGAATTAAATTGTTTCGAGATAGAGATAATTTATGATGCGACCAGCTTGCGATAATGATATATATATATTGTTTTTTAATTTAAAATGCTGATAATCATTGCTAGAAAATCTTAAAACTAGAATAAAGATGTTACAATTATAGATTTTAATAAAAATAATAATAAGTACACACATTTATGGCCTTCTTCTTCCAGTTACAGCTGCTGCAGGAACTGGTGGAGGGTTTGCACGGCCACCACGATATGCTCGTCCACGTGCCGCAGCCTGGGCTCTGAGAATTGCGGACTTGCCTCTTCCTGCACCACCTTTTACGCCCTTTATATTTTTAAACATTGGAGCATTCTTTAACATATCGGGAAGAATTAGAAATCTGATTTTACTCCCACGGACATATATATAATCAAGTTGGGCGACTCTTCCATCGCGATATGTTACAGTTACATTTGACATTTGACAATTCATATTATCCTCTGCTTCAACTAATCGTCCCCTGAACACTTCTCCTATCACTGTCTCTAAAGTAATTATGTGGCCTTCAGCTTCATGTAATATCTTTATCGGAACTCCAATAGACATCTAAAATGTAGTTACCAAAATTCCTTGAAGGTTTAAAAGTCATGTGATAACAATATTTATAATATCGAGTTTATTGAACCAAATACAAAAATAAATACGTCATTGTGTCTATTCGAAACAACAAGGATAGAGAGAGTGCATTAAGTAATGCACTAAATTAAAAAATTAAAAGCAATATTAAAGCTATCCAGCGTGCAGAATAAGATAGGTTGATATGCTTATATTGCTTTATATCGTTGTACCATAAAGAAATAATCAATGATTGAAAGAAATTATGGGAAAAGAGTTCATTATATTTAATGCTTGAGAAACATATGGCGAAGAGGATTTTATACGGAAGACGTTTAGTCTATCAATAATTTGAAAATATGCCCAGTTTTATCTTAAATTGCTAAATAAAGACTGAATTACTCTATAAAATATTTAGCGCTATGACTTAACATGAAGAATCGACATGCACATTTGAGTCGAATAATCGATTTTTATGTTGAAATAAATTTGATACAGAACTTGCGTTGTCCAAAGATAACACGTCATATCGGTAAAAAAGCACTTTTAAACATAACAGAAACCACTTGCTATTTGAATAATTATGAAAATTTATAAAATTAATGTCATTAACATGATGAGTAAAATCAGTAAAAGAATAAGATCACACTATGATAATCCCTATTTTCGTCATGACCTTAATGTCAATAATATGTCAGACATTTATCGAAATGCTGCATTCAAATTCCAAATTCAAATTCACGCATGAATACCTGGAAAAAGATAATTTCAATTTTTTGGATGTAACCATATCCATGATGCCAGACCAGCCAATGTCGACGAGTGTATACCGTAAACCAACTGACAAAGGTGTATACACCGATTTTTCGTCCTTTACGCCCTTTAAGTATAAAGCTGCCGTTGTGAAAAACCTCATTCACGAAGCAATTCTCTATTCAAGCAACACACAATCTCTTAAAAAGGAAATAGTTCATATTAAACAATCTCTAGTGAATTCTAATTACCCACTATCAAAAGTTGACGCAATTATAGATAAAATTATGCGAGCAGGTAATACAACACAGGCAAACGCAATATCCCACAACAAAGTCATAGTGTATTATGAAAGCGATTCGGTTTTAAATCTTACAAACGACGTTATAATTAATATTAATATTAATGAATATTAATTAATATTTTTGAATTAATATTGATAAACGATTGGTTTCAATAGACACTTGCGAGCTACAGTTGAAATTTATCAAATTATCAAGTTGGGAATATATAATTAAATCAGCTAACTGAGTCTACGTATTGTTATATAATTATAAAATAAACAAAACATAATAATGCTAAATCAAAATTTAATAATTAAATAATAAAATTAATAATTGTTTTTAGATTTTCTATAATTTAAATCAAGTTAAAAAATAAAAATAAAAAATAAAAAATAAAATTTAAAATAAACGTCATTTTTATGAATTGACTATCTAATAATCCCTATTTTCGTCATTACCTTAATGTCAATAATATGTCACTAATTTTAGTGACTAGAATTAGTTAGATAAAGTACCAATCATAGCTTTATATATTAATATAGAAAGTATAAATATTATGTTGAATTATGTATTTTAAATTATAAATTAATATATCGAATAAATCAAAAATATGATATGCATGTGAAATTTATAAAAAAGTCGTTCTTGGTGAATTAAAGGACAGTGTGAAACAGTCGTTCTTGACAGTGCGACAATAAGGACGGAACCGGAAAGAAAAAGCTTATTTGAAAAAATAATAAAACACAATTAAACCCTAAATTTACATGTACATGTGTTTTATCATAGTTTTCACTCTATACAGTATAACAACAATTTCTGGACAAAAAAAAACAAAAAATATACAAGATTTTTCCTGTCAACCACTGGTCCAGGTGTTGGGTGGTGGAGACAGTGCACAAACCGAACTACTCCAGACATTGCAATTCTAGGCGAGAAACCAGTGTTCTCTTTTAGATAGCTCAAAATGAAATAGTCCAAAAGTTCTTGAATACATGTACTCTTTTAAACACAACATGAAATCTAGGGGATAACAGAACAGTAATCTGTGGAAACAACATAACATCAAGAACTTTGGCATAAAACGTCATTAGATCATACTTAAAATTACAATTTAGGCAACAAGTGTGAATGTGAAATCAAGTTTTATTACGATAAACATGCTAGGCCTGAAAATGATAACTATAAGACTGACGTGGCAGCGGCTCTATTCGTTCAAACCATAGCGCAAGAATCACATATTTTAAAATAGGGCCGTTCTTACATCAAATACAAAAGCAAAACACTGATACATACATTTGTTCTGGGACACTTGCTAAATGAATCACAGTGCATATATATCCGAACCGAAGCTGAAATAAATAAACTTGAAGTGGTATTACATCGGGCAACAAAGTTGTTCAGGCCATTAAGATCTTCGAGCTATGCGGATAGATTAAAGACTATGTGACTGTTTTCATTACGAACACTACGATATATGGCTGATATGAGATTGGAGTGGCAGATCCTCAGCAATCCTGCGCATGCTCTTTGTGGTATATTTGATCTCCGGAATTCTTCAGATCTACTTAAGCTCAAGTTTACTCTTAGACATCACAGACTCATCCGCTTAAAGTCTATACAATATTCCTAGCGAATTACCTCTCAATGGAATAGCCTAGATGGCATGATAATCAATTTGCATACTCTACATGAATTTAAGCAACACCTGTGGGATGCTATGAATGACTTTTAGGTTTTGTTCTATTCTTTTATTTTTTTTAGTGTTTGTGATGTGACTTTGAGCTTTTACTCGTTTTGTTGTCTAAGATTAATAATAACAAATTACATGGAAAAGCAGTATAGATACTTGAGTTCCCTACTTGTTTTCGCGTAAACTATTTATTTCTATTTTATTTGTCACCTAAAGATAATAAAGTGATCTCGGTGGCATTGCACAGCAGAAGATTATCAAAACAAATTTAGTTATAAGTTTGCAAATACCAGTTCAGCATTCTGCTAATGCCTGGTCACACATAATCGCAATTTAGATCAAAAAATGTATCCTTATTTTAACAATTTTCTTGACAAAAAAATATACAAGATTTTTCCTGTCAACCACTGATCCGGGTGTCGAGGTCGTGGAGGCAGTGCACGAACAAAACTACTCCATGCATCGCGATTCTGGGCGATAGACCAGAGTTCTCTTTAAGATAGCCCAAAACGGTCTTCGGCAGTAATACTATCAGTTATGCAAAATATGAGAACCGGAAAAAGGCGGTATTTATCTAAATATTTTCCCAAAAATATTTAGATGCCGTGCTTTTCGTTCAAAACACGGCATGGAAATAGATTGGTGTATATGAATAGGCAGATAATTCCGCGAAAGAGGAGCAGCCACAGGAAGAACGGAAGCCAAAAGAGGTATAGTAATTTGGGGCACGCTAAAGAATGGAATTACAAAAACGCAATGAACAGTAAACAGGACGAGAATTATCAAGAAAAGGGAGGTTGAGAAATGAAGGGGTATGAAAAGTTATGAAGCGGAAAGCGATGAAAAGAATACGAATTTGAACACCACATTAAATGATATGTAAACCGATAAAAGCACGATAGAGGGATGTATGATCGAAACGACGAAGAATGAAGTGAATTCGGACGGCTGCGTTTACGATACGTTTTAGTGGAAGAAGAGCGGATTTAGGTAATTCTACGAATTTGAAGAAAGTTGCGGATAATCAAAGTAAATGAGCGTACTTCACAGGAACGTAAGGTTTAAATAATAGTCGGTTGTTGAAATTAAAGCCTAAAAAACGAGAGTGTCAACGATAGAAATAATTGTAGAATTTAATGATACGGAGGGAGCTTCTAAGCAGAGGCGTCGAGGAAATTATTTCGGATAACCGCAATTGTTCGCCCCTTCCTTAAGAAACAATCGCTCGACCCCTCTCTTCCTTCTAGCTATCGCCCCATTTCACTACTCCCTACTCTTTCTAAGCTCTTAGAATGCCTGATCTTAATACAGATCAACGCTTATCTCTCCTCATCCAATCTGTACCCTCCTTTCCAATCCGCTTTCCGCTCTAATCACTCGACAGAAATCGCATGCATAAAAGTGTACAACGACTTACTCATTTCTTGAGACAAGGCTCTATATAGTGTTCTCATCTCCCTCGACCTCTCTCCCGCATTCGACATTGTCGACCACTCCGTCCTCCTTTCTCGCCTTCGTTATGATTACGGCTTTTCTTCCTCCTCCGTAGCATGGTTCGCCTCATATCTATCTGACCGTTCCTTTCGCGTCTGTTCTAATTCATCATTATCCTCTCCCATCCCTATTTTTTGCGGTGTCCCACAAGGTCCTAGGTCTCCTGCTTTTCTCTCTTCTGCTTGACGATCTCTCTTCATTTATCAAACCTTACTCCTTTAACGTCATGCAATACGCCGATGACATCCTAATCTATGCTCATGCACCCGCACATCGCATACACGGGATCGGCATTTCTGCCTCCAACTGTATTTATTCTATCTACAAACGTCTCTCCAATATCCATCTCGTTCTAAACCCCGACAAGTCCAAAATAATGTGGATCCTCCCCCGTAAACCAAACATATATCCGCCCACTGTATATTTTGCCTCATCAATCATCCCCATAGTACACAATCTCACTTTCTTAGGCGTCCATTTCGATGATCACCTTTCCCTTAAACCCTTCGTCCATGACAAGATCCGCTCGTCTTACTTAATTCTCAGTGACATCCGCCGTATCTGCCCCCTATTCGACTTCCGTTCTTGTATGTCTCTTTTTCATCGCTTCACTTCCCTAAAATCGATTACTGCCTCAGCCTTTTCGCAAATTCTCCAAAATCCATCATCCTACCCCTACAACGAATAATCAACTCCGCCATTCGAGTGCTCTTTCGTCTCCGTAGCTTCGACCACACATCCACATATCTTGTCCAACTCTCCTGGCCCACCATCCACATCCGCATCAAACTCCGCCTTCTTCTCGTAACTTTTCGTATCATCGCTGTCGGCTCCCGATCGTTCATCAACCTTCATTTCTAAGACGACACTCGCTCCACCTCTCTATCGTTGCGTTCCCGTAATACCCTCTTACTCCACGTTCCCAATTACTTTAACAACTATGGTCTCTGATCCTTCCTTGTCGCCGCCCCACTCGCCTGGAATAAGCTCCCTCTCGACGTCCGCCGCGCTCCTTCATTTATTACATTCAAATACCGTCTCCGTACCCACCTCCTAGAAGCATTATTTACATTTTTGTTTTTTTTGTGTGGTCATGTTAGCGTGCGCTGGCACGCATTTGCCACGTTTAAATATATCTTTTTTATTAGGATTCAGAGTAAGACGAAGAGAAGAAATATGATTGAAAATTGAGGCAAGACAGTTTGAAGCAGAAATACTAAGATCATAAATACGATAAGCAGGTGCATGAGCATAGATGAAAACGTCATCAGCATATTGCATAGCATAAAAATTAAATGTAAAGTTAAAATAAAAAACTTTTTAGTAAAGTTAATTGTTCATTTCTTAAGAAAAACAATTAAAAAATAATAAATTTTAATTTCAATTTATTTATGCAATAACGGTGAAGATAGAATAAATATCACTATTTAACTGTAATTTATTTAATTGTAAGTTACTTATTTTTTAATTTAGCAGCTGGAGACAGAATTTGTAGATATAAATCGGCTTTCAGGAATTGTAGCATAATTTGTATGTCCCACCATATGCATTACATACATTCACGATTGGTATTTGTCATGAAGAATAAATTTTAATTCGATCATAATTAAAATAATTTTTTTAATTACAATTTTCAGTCTGATTATTATAACAGACAGAAACAAATGAGCTACAAGCTCGTGTCGCTTACAAAACATGATAGAATAAAAAACATCAACAAAAAAATTCAATCAAATAGTAGTCGCAAATTCCTTCTCTCGGCTTCGATGTCTTTCTTGATAGCATCACTAGATATACTACTAGAGATATCAAGGCACTATAGTGCATTCCACCCATTAATTACCCCGGTTGTAAATCGATAATGAACAGGAATTCTTGTAGTTGACTTTATTAATTTCCACACATGCTCACGAGTTTCTCGTCTATCATTCACGGATAATAAGCTAGAGAGACTACCAAGGCCATCAAAACAATTTTGACTACAGTTGATAAATCAATGGCCGATCTGCGATATTTTAATGTGCCGACACGTAGAGATGTCAAACGTTCAGCATATCTCAAATTGGAGAAATTCGGAATCATTCGTGACCCTTTAAGTCACAAGTTCTCAATGTCACGAGATTGCCTTAAAGTCTGTGGATAAGTTACAGGTAAACCGCATTCAGGGATGGGTAGTATATAAGAGCAAAATACTGATCTTAATAGTTTTTAATTTAATCAAGCTTTTAATTTAAGTATCCAGTAAAATATGTGAAAATCAATAAGACAAAACTAATGAGCTGTTGGGCATGTAGAAAGGAGTGTAATTTCTTTAAAAATGTGGGAAACAGGTAGTATTTTGTGATTTTATTCAAATCAGAATTACGACCTCAAAAATACAGACACATAAACACTATGAAACGCAGAGAAGATGGCTTTGGTAAACATAAATAATATAATCGCGTACGTCATCCGGAAATTGAAAGGGTACTGCCGTTCGGTGTCTTTAGCTCCTTTTGTGAATTCGTTACATCTGTTGAGTCGTCGAGGTTATCGCTTGAATGTATTTTCGTATCATGATAACCTGCGAGTTGCCTCGCTTGAATTATCTCTTTAGTTAGACCGGCAACGTCTGACGTGCTCAATGGGAGTGGTACATGGCCTTCTGGACTTAATTCGACATCTTGGTGGAACATGCTTACACGTTTTGGTTCGCATTCTCAAACTTTAGCACAAGCTCTCACTCGTTTCGCAATTCGCATCACTACCGAATCAGTGACAGCCAAAACATTAAAAGCATTCGAGTGTTGCCGACTCATAGCCCTCGAAAAGAAAAGTGGGAGAATACGCCCAATCACGGTGTGCGACACTGCAAGAAGAATAATAAATAAAGTGATTCTTATGTTTGTTCGTGACGACATGCAAGACGTCGCGGGAACGGTTCAAACTGCTGCAGGGCAAAAGTGTGGTACCGAATACGCGGTACACTCACTCCGAAAAACATATAATGCAAATCAAGACGGCTGCATTTTCAAAATAGATGCAACAAACGCCTTCAATTCCGTAAACAGACAAGCTGCCCTCCACAACCTCGACTTTGTATGTCCGTTACTGTCATGCGTTATGCATAACCTATATCAAGAGCCTACGACGTTCACTCTATGTACCGACTGCTCACTCTCAGAAGAAGGATTTAATCAAGGCGACTACCCCTTTAAGATGCCTCGCTTTTCACTTGCGTATTTGCCCCTAATAGACAAAATACTCCAAATCGCACCTAACGTACACCAATTATGGTACGCTGACGACGCCAACTTTGTTAGTTGCTTCGAAGACATTACAAACGTTTCGAAAGCCCTAGTAACGGAAGGACCGAAGTACGGTTACGTTGTCAATGCAGCCAAGTCACAACTCTTGTATCACCATTCTCTGAGCATTGATCAGTTCCCAACGATTAACATCAAGATTCAGTGTGACGGCGTACGTATTCTCGGCTCCATGGTGGTTCCGCCAACTACGAAGCAGTTATTGTCGGCCATTGTGGATATACTTGGCAAAATATTATTGAACGTTTAATCGAGTGGTGAAAATCAACCCACAAGTTGAATACTCGGGTTTGACACATGTCATACATGCGAAATGGACCTATATCACACGGACTGTCCAGTGCGATCACGAGGCGTATCCGAGACCTTAATGAGTGTTTTTCTCAACGAAATTACTCGATGTCCGATCGAAAACGAATGAAAACGATTATGATGTCTCCTCTAAAAATAAGCGGGTTGGGAATATTTGATCCGATCCTAACAGACTACGAATCCTCAAAGACAATCAGTGGCGCATACGACTCCGGTTTGATCGGACAAGCATTGAGCGACTTACAATCAAAGACGTTCGGTCAACTTACAGAGCAACAGAAAATCATACATCACCAACGGCCGTCAGAGGCACTTCACTTTATGGGCACTGTTGTTCCGACCGATATCGATCATGGTCAAAGAGACGGAGCATCTTCATGGCTCAGCACCCTTCCTCGGAAAAAAGAACGCTTTTGTATGTCTTCGATAGAGTTCACATATGTCATTTCCGCTCGCTGTGGGCAAACCCCATGTGACTTGATAAGCAAATCATGCTCATATGGTAAAGACGTCGCGTTGAGCCACGCAATCTCATGCCGAATGGAAGATTACCGTCAATCAAGCACAACTCCATCCGAGATAAAATTTTAAAAGAAGTATCCACAATTTGCTGTGATGTAGTAATCGAACCTAACATACAACCGGTTCCAGACACCCTAAAATTCGATGCAACATTAACAATTCGTGCCACCGGGCCAGGCTGGACATATCATGTTTAGGCATGTGGAACGAGCGATTATAACGGACATTCTTTGACGTCAAGGGTTTAACATCTTTGCTCATTCGTTCGTTAACCGATCACTGGACCCATCTTTCAGCACAATGAATCACGCAAAACGCCAAATAGTCAGAAAGAATTAAAGCGATCGATCGCCGCAGGTTCATTCCGTTAATTTTTTCCTCCTCTGGTGGCATGGGAAAGAGGCAAGCACCTTGTTCAGACGAATCGCATCAGTTCGTATGCAACGAGGTATTACGAAATACGAACATATCATCGCAAACATCAATCGCCGTGTTTCCTTTGAAACGCTCGAACAGCACATGCCTGCCTTCAAAGTCCAAAGAGAAACCGAGCTGAAGTACATAAGATAGTGAACGACTTGTTCTGAAAATAAGCTACAACACTGACAGTGAAAGTTATGTATGGGCTCATTTGGGGAAACTTCTTATTTGTAAATTATTGATAATAAATTATTATATTTAAATAATAATTATTATTATTTAAATAATAATTACTATTACTCCGTCGCTTCGACCACACATCCACATATTTTGCCCAACTCTCCTGGCCCACCATCCACATCCGCATCAAACTCCGCCTTCTTCTCGTTACTTTTCGTCTCATCGCTGTCGGCTCACCATCGTTCATCAACCTTCCTTTCTTAGACGATACTCGCCCCACCTCACTATCGCTTCGTTCATGTCATACCCTCTTACTCCACATTCCTAATTACTCCAACAACTACGGTCTCCGATCCTTCCTCGTCGCCGCCTCACTCGCCTGGATTTAACTCCCTCTCGACGTCCGCCGCCCCCTCCTTTATCACATTCAAACACCTCCTCCGTTTACACCTTCTCGACACCTGATTCACAGTTTTGTTTTGTTGTGGTCATGTAAGCGTGCGCTGGCACGCATTTGCCACGTTAAAATAAATCCTTTTTTTAAATATTTATTTTACTTATTGTTTTGTAAATGATTTGTTCTCATGCTTGATGATGACAGTATTACCGAAGTATAGTCTTTTTATAGTAAATTTATATTTCCTTAGTTCCGTTAAAAGAATGCGAGATTGATTTTTTGATCCTGTATATTTCACGCATATAGATCCTATCACTTTTAAATGTCATTTAGAGCTAGCTTTATCTCTAGATCCACTGCATCGTCTTTTGACTATTACGAATACAGGAAAAGCTCAAAATGTCGGGAACGCATATCAATAATTGGGAGATCAAGTTTTACTCCATTAGTGTTTTCCTATTTCGACAAAGCATGAAAGTATGACATATCGGCTATTAAGCGCATAAGCTACAACCTGACCACAAAAAATATTTGTTATACTAAGTCAAATCCGTGTCAAAGTCTGCTACTTCGCTTATTTTGCGCATGGCCGATAAGCTTGCCACCAATAATGAGTGTTCATACTATTTTAAGAGAATAAATCCAATTATGTTATTTCAGTTATTAAGATCATAGCACACGAAGGATGAATTAACATATCGATCTCAAATCAAATATTTGATTGCAACTTCCATTTCGATGTGCATTTAGGGGCCGTGATATGTTCATGACAGTCCAGCGATTCAGCAGTGCAGATCCTAATAAAGATTATATAAGGAAAAATCACTACATTTGTAAAATTGTTAGCTTGACTTGCCTTTTGAGTAAAAAATCAGATCAAATAAATGAGTCTCATATTTTATACTATGTAATAAATACTTATATAAGATTTTTTACAATTTATATTTAAATAAAATTTATATATAATATCAAGTAAAAATTTAAATTTAAAATTTAAAATAAAAGTCAATTGTTCTGAATTGACTAATAAATAGCGTACGTATCATAATAAGGAATAGAAGTCATCACGAGGAACTGCTATGTTATCAACTTTCGGCCTCTAGTCCACGACGCAATATAGCAGCGGGACCAAATACGCGCTAATGAAGTATTCCATCTAATGAAATTTGATTATCTAGTGTACCTGTATAGATTTATTTATAGATTTATTATCCTGTATAGATTTATTTATAGATTTATTATCCTGTATAGATTTATTTTACTAAATCTATGCATAATTCTTGTGTCGAAAATGTCTACAATGACACAAGACCATCAATTTATTTTACATCAAAAATGCCAATATCAAAATTATTAGTATCTGGCCACGATAGTAAAAATAAATTTTTATTTTTCCAAGCATTCGAAACCGCAAAGAGTTAGCATAAAAAATCACCAATGAAGGTGTCGAGAGCCGCCTACAATACATTTAGCAAATATGTAAAAATAAATTCGAAGTAGAATAAATTGTAAAGAAAAATTGTAAAGTAGAAATAACAAAATTAAAAAAAAACCAAAATTAAGGTTGTATGTATCTGATACTTACTAACATTTAACACCTATTTTAATTTTTCCATTTTGATGCTTATAATGGTATTCCAACATCGAGCTATAGTTAAAAAGTATATATCATGTACAATGTCAAAAATTTAGGAGCTAAGAATTTTCTTGATACCTGCATTAGTAGCCCCCATATGGAGATAATAATTAGTTTCTTAAAATCTTGTGATCCATTTAATACTGAATGTGAAGATGCCAAGGCATTTTCAAAAATTATTTAACAGTTTTTACTATAAAAATACAATATAGTAGTTATTGACCTTTTAGTTTTTATGCTGCTTTCTGAATTTGTAAAAGTATCAATAGCAGAAAATGGAAATACCTGCCAGATAAACGATTGAGTTTGTTGATTTTATTTTATTTTACCCTTTCTGTGTGAAATAAAACGATAAAAAAGTTTGTTTCCTTTAAAAAAGTTTGTTTTATAATAAACATACAATCAAAGTGGTTAGACCACAAATACTGAATATATTGAATAAAAAGATTGAGATAAAATAACATACAATCGTCCAGCTTTCATACCAGATAAATATTACAAAAGATTTTAACGAGAAATATTCTCGATGAGTTACTATTATTAGTTACTGTAGCGATCGAGTGGTTTGCAATAACGACGCCATGTCAGGAAACCCAATTCTTCATCTACACCCTTAACATACCTCCTCGCATTGTTCAGTTAGTGGGTGAGTTATTTCCATTACTAAGCTCGGACTCATAAAGGTACACGGACCAATACGTTCTCGATGCCTAGGATCGTCTCTCCCGCCAACTCCAATAGCTGTCACTACTAACGTCACTGTTCCGCCGACAAACTTTTCGTTTCCTGAGAGTAAGCATGTTAATGATGACATCTTTCTTAAAACGTCTGCATACATCAACTGAGGCTCACGTTGACGCGGTGACTGAGGCTCACGTTGACGCGGTGAGTGAGTCATACATAACCTGGTCATTCCTTCGCGAACTATGACAATCTGAAGTGCCTACTTTTTGACGCATTCCGTGGAATCTTCGAAGCAGATCTGCTCGAATATTGTCAAGTCTCATTGCTGATGCGCTGCATTATCGTTAACCCGCATCTTGGACACTCCTTCTCGATTTTGCCAAAATTGCCTTCATTAAGTCAGATATCAAAGGTCGCCCCTCAAGACGCCGCAACGCGACTCTACAGGGTATATCTCGAATGCTAGATAACATTGAATCCAGACAGCTCGGAGAGATACGCGATCAAGTTTTGCCACTCCTTAATTCTCCCAAAAAATCAGCTCACACTAGTACAATGATGTCGTCAATAGATTTGGCAAGACAGGGTGATTACAGTAAGGCCATGCAACGTTTATCCTCTTCCCGATATATTTCACCCACTGATGAAGTTCGACAGCGGCTGGGTCACTTGCACCCCGCGAGTAAAGACATACATCACTCATACCTTTGTAATAGTCAGCCTATTATTTTTGCAGTGATACCGTAAAAGACGCTGTATTTGATTTCCCCTTCGCATCATCGCCTGGTTGTCTTGGACTGAGGCCCGAACACTTGTAGGACATCATTTCCACCGATCCCTCAGGAACACTTCTTTCACGCTTAACGCAATTGATAAACAACATGGTGGCAGGTGATTTACCACAACAAGTTGCTCCTTTCTTGGCAGGCGCGAACCTCATCGCTCTAGAAAAGCCAAACGGAGGTATTCGCCCCATTGCAATTGGAGATACACTCCGACGAATATGCTCAAAGTGCGTTTGTTCGAAGTTAAGAGAAGAGTTCGTAACGATTCTCAGACCATTACAGATGGGCGTTGCAACACCAAACGGCATTTACAACATAATCCATCAGGTCGGCCGCACGAACGAGCATATGCCTGAATTGGGAAATTGGACGTGGGCAAAAATCGACGTTTCGAACGCATTTAACACTATTGACAGGCGTATTTTCTTGAGAGCAATTAAATCTCAAATTCCTCAAATGGCAGCGTGGGTAAGTTGGTGCTACGATCACCCCACTTATCTCCGTTTCGGCTCGCAATACCTAAAATCTGAATCCGGAGTTCAACAAGGTGACCCCTTAGGCCCTCTACTGTTCTCTGTGGCAATCCACCCAGTACTTGCACAGCTTAACAATATGGAGGGCATTCATTTCAACAAATGGTATTTGGATGATGGCATCATTGGGGGCAACCCCAAATGCCATCGCTCTTGCACTGAATTTTATCTCCTCAGAAATTTCAATGATTAGATTGTCCATTAACTGGGGTAAGACGGAACTTATAGGAAACACAGACGATATTCAATCCATCAACAATACTTGTCAGCAACCCTGTACAGTTGTGAGTGGTCGCAATTTTTCACTACTCGGTTGTCCGATTGGCTCGCCTGATTTTGTCAAGTCGTTCATGCTCGAAAAGGTTATGCCCAAACTCCTCCACGATATAGATCTCGTGACATCAATTCCAGATTCTCATGTAGCTTATTTGCTTTTGCGACACTGCGCGTCAGCCCCTAGAGTGGCATTTTACATGAGAAACGTTGACTTCCGTTTTATGGACGACTTCTGCCATCGGTTCGACGATGCAGTTATGCGCGCTTGGAATAATCACATCAGTTCAACTTTCAATCAAGGAAAAGTGTCAAGCTGAACTTCCTCTAAAAATGGGCGGACTCGGTCTGAGAAGTACTCTGAAACACTGTTCAACAGCCTTTATAGCAAGCACTCAAGCTGTCGCAACTTCTCTTGATCTGGATGCTAGTACTTTTCCTGGATTCATCACATCAAAAAACGCACTAGAGGAAGTTTCAACTAAGTTCGTTATGTCGACAGTGCAGGGAAAATTGTCCTATCTCATTGACTCAGCCATGCTAGATCAGTTAAAATCGAGATCGAGTGAGGCGGACAAAGCGCGAATACTTTCAGTGTCCTCTCCCCACGCAAATGCTTGGCTACAATGTACACCCAACAAAAGTCTTGGTCTAGCGCTGACCGACAACGAATTTTCTGTCCTAATACGTTTCTGGCTGGGCATTCCCATTTCTAATGAAATCTACAGGTGCAGTAGGTGTTACCGTAAAGCTGATTGTATGGGTTTCCATGCCTTAACATGCTCTTTTGGAGGTTTCCCAGGCCTACGTCATAATGGCATACGAGACATTGTTTTTCAGGCTGCACAATCGGCTGGAATGCACGTTGGACGAGAAGTCCCGAACCTGATAAAAAAAATCTCAGAGAAAGACCGGCTGATATTCTAATTTATGGATATCCACCGGAAGCAGTGAATTTTGCGGTTACAAACTCGCTACAGAAGGCCTACATCCGCCATGCCGCTCGTACCCAACTTTTCTCTGCCAATGAATACGCCTCCAATGTCAAAGACAGGAAATACCAGACTCAAATGATCGAAGCAGGGTACAACTTCACTCCCGCTGTGCTAGAGTGTTACGGAGGCTGGAATCCAGAGGGTGAGCAAGTAGTTAGGCGCATAGCTCGAAATTTAGCTCTTCGTTCATCAATGTCTTACAATATTGCAGCAGCCCGCCCGTTTCAGCGTATTTCAATCGCGTTGATGCGAGGAAATGCAAAAGCCCTTCTATCGAGCATTGAAAACAATTATCATCCATATTTCGACCAAATAAATCCGAACATTTGCCATCCTGAACCTCGCGAAGTTTGCATTCACAGTTCAACACCTGATTACGATTTTCTTGACTCCACGATAATACATATGCGTCCGAATGATGATGGCCAAAGAGAATTACCCCAATCGGACGAAGAAGCAGTTGCCGAAGCCCGCGAATTAAATATTTCTGAAAGCGGGCCTACGGAGCCTTCATCCGCCAGCGTTTCCCGCATATCACTGAACCCGACAAAGGGTTCCGACGAACTAATACCAAAATCCATATGCAGTCAAATCAACCGAGATAAAAAGTGTGAAGATTTTCGAGAATTCCTAAGATTAAAAGATTATGGATTACAAATGCCCACCAATATGCGCTGGCTTGCTCCGAGTCAATTAAAAGATCTAAATCTTACGAATGAATGGGCTGGCGACTATGAACCGTCGGGTGAATATAACTACAATGCAGATCCACTTTTAGAACGCAATGGAGAAGGTGTTTTAAAATTAAAATTATGATATCTGTAAATGATAATTTGATAGAAAATTTCACAACTTTAAAAATACATTTTATTTAAATGATGAGGTAACAGTTATAGTATTAAGATAATAATATTTATAGAAGATTAATTGCATATCAGTTTTTATATATCAGGTAAAGTAGTTGAATTATGTATAAAAGTGTAATGATTCACTGAAATTAGGGTCTTATGAATCTAATTCAAAAGAAAATCAGTGTTGCTTAAGTTAGGGATTCTGAATAGTAGAGTAGGATGAAGTTAACAAATAGATAGATAAGTTACTGAGAAATTAATTAGCTAGAAAAAAAAGTAAAAAATAATGAGGATTGTGGATCATAAGAGTAACAGTTTGTAGCGCACCAGATAAAGTAGTTTATTCATGTTAATAAGGGTAATGACGTGCTGAATAACATGAAAATTTAGTGATGCTAAACAACGAAGCCAGTTATCGTTTTGAGAATACCAAAATGTTTTGATATATAGAAGCGATATGTAGTTTATGTGAAAGATGCAAATGAAACGATCAACTTTCTTTCGTAATCTTAATGTAAGAGTCTGATCGATGGAGTTGACGCGTGTAAACGGGTATGCTTGAGGATTTTACGCTCAATGTCACATTTATATAATCATATTGAGTTTTACAGATTTATGGATTAGTCCTTAAATCCAGGTTCATGAATCTTATAAACATAAAAATCACGATTTATTTTCAGGATTTGCGATCAGTCTACTGAAATCTAGTAGGCTTTGGTTTATGATGAGTTGAATGATTAGAAAAAATATATAGAAGACTAATTTGCTGCAAATACATGTCCCAAGGACGTATTGAAATTTAATTATCTATAGCAATATCTTATTCTAGAACAATGTATATTATTTACAATTCATCCATAAACATTTTCTTCTTGAGAGTCTAAATTTATTTTTATCACATTTCGTTGATTTATATATTTTACATTTTTCTGTTTATTTCTTAATTTCGGCACACTCGATTTACCTATCTTACGTAATATAAGAACTCACTTGAAAACCGACAAGTGACTTTTACCTGTGTATTCATAGTGCAATTTTTATGAATACATTTTATCTCACGTATAATATATTGAGTTAACACATATGTTATGATATATCTCACATATAACATATAAATCATTTGATATTTTAATATCAGAAGATTATTGCTTGATAGGTTGGTATACCATGGCACGAAGCAGGCCCTGCAGTGCTGTCATCCTTAGTTCTGGAAAAGCCTCCGAACGTCGATGCATGTGCTGCAAAGATATATCACATTATTTTTCGTGATTTATCGGAATACGATAAATATTTACCAATAAATATTTATAAATGAAAAAATAAATATAAATAAATATTTATCTTTTTGTAATCCGTTAGTTTTTGTTGTAGTTATGGTTCTAGTATAAATAAATCATATTTGTAGAAAGTGTGCAATATGTATGGGCAGTCACAAATTAGCTCGTGAATGTGTTTTGGTAATAAAATCACAAGATCATTATGTATGATGGGCATAGTATATAATATCCACACTATAGATGGATATTGCTAAGACTTTTGAAACTAAATTGTTATATATAGCCACTATTTAAATTGATTAAACTAATTTTCATTTTATTCATCTATTACAATAAAAAAAGAATTATTTTAAGTGGCAAATGCGTGCCGGCGCACGTTTACATGACCACAACAACAAAACACAACAATATAAATCATGTGTCGAGAAGGTGGTAACGGAAAAAGCATTTGAATGTAATAAATGAAGAGCGCGGCGTACGTCGAGAGGGAGATTATTCCAGGTGAGTGGGGCGGCGACGAGGAAGGATCGGATACCGTAGTTGTTAGAGTAATTGAGAACGTAGAGTAAGAGGGAATGACGGGAACGCAGCGATTGAGAGGTGGGTTGAATGTCGTCTAAGAAAAAAGGTTGATGAACGATCGGGAGCCGACGGCGATGAGACGAAAAGTTACGAGAAGAAAGCGGATTTGTATGCGGATGGTGGGCCAGGAGAGTTGGGCAAGATATGTGGATGTATGGTCAAAGCGACGAAGACGTATGAGCACTCGAACGGCAGAGTTCATGACGCGTGGTAGGGTTAGGATGATAGATTTTGGAGAATTGGCGAAAAGGTTGAGGCAGTAATCGATGTTAGGGAAAAGAAACGATGAGGAATAATAAGATTAAATTCGATATTTCAAATTAATTTTGATTAATTAGCTTTTATTATTATTTTTGTTTTAGTAAATAATTTGTTAGTGCATTATTTTTAAATCACTCTTTTTAAATATAAATTATATCATTGCAATTGGTTTTAAATATAATTGATTTTGATACTGATGTGACAATAATATAAAGTATCTCCCTAAAAAATATTATAAAAAATATTAAAAAAATTATTGTAACATACAAGACTATAGCCATGCAGCTGTTTTGTCTGTTCACAGTAAAACCAATTTTATGTCAACAAAATCTTAATCCGGTTACAGAAATTGAAATTAGAATCTGTGCAAAGAAATGTAATTAGCGTTTTCTTGAAGTGCACTCTATTTGATATGTTGATGATATTCTCTGGAAGTATGTTCCAGAGATCGCATATTTTGATAATTGATCGCATATCATGATAACATATCACGATTGCATATTTTGCATAATTCAGTATAATATTGGATCATCATAATTCAGTGGATCATCTTATCACAAGAAGGCGAGGAAACAGGAATATTTATTTGATTACAAAAATCCAATATTTCGACGGCACTACGGCACGTCATCTTCAGGAAAGTTTAAATTTTCTTGATAATTAACTACTTACAACCCTGAAGATGGCGTGCCGTGGTGCCGTCGAAATATTGGATTTTTGTAATCAAATAAATATTCCTGTTTTCTCGCCTTCTTGTAATAATTCGGATTGGAAACGAATTTTCTCGATCATCTTAGCATTACCGTTTATAGGGAATAAATAGATATGACCTATCAGCTATGACTAATCACATTAATTATTTTCAAAATGAATTTTTAAAGAAATTAATGAATTAAAGTAATTAATCAGTTGTAGATTAGACAACGACCTAATTAATTTTTATTCTTTTGTTTCCATGAAATAAATCAATAAATCAATAAAGGTAAATCAATGCTGCATATTATAATATCAGTAATAGGCGCCTAACTTCATTAATACATAATGCATATTATACTATTGAAAACTAATTACAATAACTATATTTAATGACTATATTAAAAATACAAATATTAAATCTTATTTAATCTAAAATTATTAAATTATTACAGAAAAAAATTATATAGCTTGTGATATTTCAGTATCGTTAAGTTGGAAGGTTTCCGTCTCGAGCGACCTCTAACGGGCACGCTGCATTTCCCCGCTGCACTGCACAGCTTAAACGCTGCGAAAGGAAATTGGCAGCTCTTCGATCATCTGTTGCCACCACGAACATATTGCCCAGTTTTGTCAAAAAATTCGAAGTTATCGGCCCGGCAGCACCAATTGTGTCGATCGCCAACGGCACAAATTTATATTGCGATTCGTCAATACATGTATATTTTGACTTCTTTCGATCCTCTGCCGATCTAGCAACCTCCCCGGCCCCAGAGACCGCACTAGGCAAATGACTGGTACCAAGAATGACTGGCAGCAAGAATGACTGGCAGCAATTATTTAATTAGACTATTTTAGATATCACCGATTTTTAAGTCAAACATTTATTGAATTAAATACAACGAAATATATGTAACTTTCTATTTTAAAGTGATTCTTCCCCAGCATTCGCTTTGTCGTATCGTTGGTGTTATTCATGGCATGTCAATTAATTGATGGAATTGGAAAATTAAGATGCAAGTATCCTCGAATAACATATGCTCTCATGTAGTATTTTAGTATTTTCATTTTATTTTACAATTAAATTAGTTCGCCTTCTCCTACTTCGTCGTTTTGATCATACATTCCTCCATCTTGCTTTTACCTACTATTTTTATTCTTGTTCAAATTCGTATTCTTCTCGTTGCTTTCCGCCTTGTAACTTTTCATACCCTTTCATATCTCAACTTCCATTTTCTTGATAATTTTCGTCCTGTTTACTGTTCCTTGCGTTCCTGTAATTCCCTTCTTTTAAATGTCCCAAACTACTCTACCTCCTTTGGATTCCGCTCCTTCCTGGTGGCTGTTCCTCCTCTATCGTGGAATCATCTACCCATTCATATACGCCAATCAACATCAATGCCGTGTTTCAAACGCCAAATTCGATCACATTTGAACAATTTATTTGCTTGACTTTTTCATTTTTGTTAGTAGACTTGTGAGCTTGCAGCTGGTACTCACTTGTCACGTTAATTAACCAATTGTAAAAAACCCATCGACTATATCTAATGAAATCAATGTATGATCACTATGAAACTAATCTATAGAATAATTAAATAATTTTAAATATTTTTTTTCACAATAGCGATATTAAACAAAATTAATATTTTATACATCGATTTTACGAACAGTCAATCGTTAACTCTCGCACATATAGGATATGAAAGTTATAAACTTTAAGGCAAGTTGTTCAAGGCATTTAAAGAAAACCACTAAGACCGACACCAACTATGGACAACTGCAAGTACAGTGCTTGATACACGACTGCAGCGTCTGGACAACAATCACCTGCGACAAGAATAAGGCTAAAGAAGACTTCGTATGTGGTTTTTGTGCCAACAAACTAATATGCAACCTTTCCAATAAGCACATATCAACATCCAACACGTCAACTCAAACTACCCCCGTCGTTTCTAATGTCCTTTCTCCACCCACCGACCCTGCCACCATATACACTTCCCATTCCATGTCATCTTCACTCCCCGACACCCCACGTCCCGTCCTTCCCGTCTCGTTTCTCAATAACTTGCATCCATCAATCAAAATCACCTCCACCAACCTCCACTATCCTTCCACTCATAACCTTTCCTCACATCGCTTGCCACTCTCTTTATTATCATTATCCTCTATGTCTCCCGTCGTCAAACAAAATCCCTCCAAATCATCAACTGAAAGCTCTTCTATCGTGATCTCACCTACTCACGTCAGTCGTCCTCCTTTACGGAAGCGCTTTGCTTCTAGCGATCGTTGCGTCATTGTTACTAATATCACGCCTTCTAACTCCTTATCTCCACAAGCACGTCTGGACCACGATGTTTCCGCATTCAGATCCATCCTCTCGTCTATTGTTCCTGCGGATAAACCATCCTTTTTCAAGGACATTTCTCCTGTCGCATTCATCCGTCTAAACAAATCTTCTCAATCTAATCCTTCCCAGCCCCCTCTCCTAAAAATTGTTTTCAAGCATCGCTCTCACGCGTCTTCTGTCCTCTCTCAACGATTCAAACTCATGTCATCTTCAACCACTCGAATTTTCCCCGATCGCGCCCCTTCTGAAATCGCTCAAATCTCTTCAGCCCGCATAGAAAAGCGCCGTCGCGAGGAAAACGGCGAAACATCACTCTCCATCCGAAACATAGACGGAAATTTTCAAGTTGTCCACACTCGTCCAAAAATTCGATGGCGATCCATATCCCCTATGTCTTCTCCACTAGACTCTTTCGCCACATCACACGGTTTCCGTCCCGGTCTCCTCAACACTAGATCTATTCTCAATAAATCCGATCTTATCCTCAACCTATTCACCAAGCAATCCATCGATCTATTCTGCCTCACCGAATCCTGGCACTCAGATTCCGACGACCTTTCCATTCGCCGTCTGCTCTCTGCCGGTTGCTCCCTAGTCGAATCCGCCCGCCCCCTCAGCTCATGCCCTTCTAAATCCTCTAATCATGGCGGCATCGTCGCATTCGCGCGTCACCCCGCGTCTCTTCGCAAAATCAATCCCCCTTTCAGTCCTTGCTCTTTTGAATTGCTCACTTGTCGTTATTCTAACCCGATCACTCTAGATCTCGCCATTGTATACCGTCCTGGTTCATCAGCTCCTACAGCCTTATTTTTTACCGAACTCGCTGACCTCCTTTCGCATTGTTCTTTGTCCTCAATCCCTTCACTCGTTCTAGGTGACTTCAATATTCGCCTAGACCGCCCCTGTTCCACAGATTCCATCCGCTTCAACAACATTCTATTTAACTACAATTACAAACCAAACTCCACTGCCCCCACACATATACTTGGTGGGGCACTCGACATCATCGCTGTCCCCGATCATTTTGCTGCCTACACCTCACTGTCCATCTCTGATCCTGGTCTATCCGATCACTTTCTTATCACCCTTGATCTCACTCGCAACCACACCCCTCCTCACACACCTACAATCCTACGTCGCCCTTGGAGAAATCTTGACCTCTCCCTTCTCCGCTCTGCCTTACTCAAATCGTCTCTATCATTACCTACAATAACATATTCATCTCCTCACGATCTCGCCTTTCTTTTCGACACTGAACTCACATCAACTCTCGATATTCTCTTGCCCTTCAAGTCTCACACACACCGTCGCTTGCACCGTGCCCCATGGTTTGACATCCAATGTCTACTCTCAAAGCGTCGACTCCGCCATGCTTTTCGAGTCTATCACCGCTCTCTCAGACGCGATTTCCGCTCGATCACTCCGTCTTTCTGTGATTCCTATCTTGCTCTTTGCCGGTCTCATCTCAACCTACAACGTACCAAATGCAACTCCTTCTGGCAGCATAAAATCATCACTTCATTCAACTCTAAGACTCTCTGGCATACTTTTAACTCAATCCTGGCTCGTTCCTCTACGCCGTGCAACATCAATGCTAATGATTATTCGTCATTTCTCCAGACTAAAGTATCCACGCTGCTCTCTCACTCCCCGGTCTCCATCCTATCCCACTCTGCCCAGTCTACTCTCATCCTTCCGGAACTCTTTCATCTTCTCCCTGTCTCACCTACAGAAGTATCATCTGTCCTCATGTCCTTGCCCAACAAAACCTCACCTGCCGATCCCCTGCCTACCTACATATAAAAATCTGTATGCTCATCGATATCCCCATTTCTCACAACCTTGTTTAACTCGTCCATCCGCAGTCGTATCTTCCCTTCAAACTGGAAATCCGCAATCGTTCGTCCGCTCCTTAAGAAACAATCGCTCGACCCCTCCCCTTTTTCAAGCTATCGCCCCATTTCACTACCCCCTACTCTTTCTAAGCTCTTAGAACGCCTCATCTTAATACAAATCAACGCTTATCTCTCCTCATCCAATCTGTACCCTCCTTTCCAATCCGCTTTCCGCTCTAATCACTCGACAGAAATCGCATGCATAAAAGTGTACAACGACTTACTCATTTCTCGAGACAAGGCTCTATATAGTGTTCTCATCTCCCTCGACCTCTCCTCCGCATTCGACATTGTCGACCACTCCGTCCTCCTTTCTCGCCTTCGTTATGATTACGGCTTTTCTTCCTCCTCCGTAGCATGGTTCGCCTCATATCTATCCGACCGTTCCTTTCGCGTCTGTTCTAATTCATCATCCTCCCCTCCCATCCCTATTTTTTGCGGGGTCCCACAAGGTTCAGTCCTAGGTCCCCTGCTTTTCTCTCTTCTGCTTGGCGATCTCTCTCCGTTTATCAAACCTTACTCCTTTAAGGTCATGCAATACGCCGATGACATTCTAATCTATGCTCATGCACCCGCACATCGCATACACGATATCGGCATTTCTGCCTCCAACTGTCTTTCTTCTATCTACAAACGTCTCTCCAATCTCCATCTCGTTCTAAACCCCGAAAAGTCCAAAATAATGAAGATCCTTCCCCATAAACCAAAAATATCTCCTCCCACTGTATCTTTTGCCTCATCGATCATCCCTATAGTCCACAATCTCACTTTCTTAGGCTTCCATTTCGATGATCACCTTTCCTTAAACCCTTCGTCCGTGACAAGGTCCGCTCGTCTAACTTAATTCTCCGTTACATCCGCCGTATCCGCCCCCTTATCGACTTCCGTTCTTGTATGTCTCTTCTTTCATCGCTTCTTTTCCCTAAAATCGATTACTGCATTAGCCTTTTCGCCAATTCTCCAAAATCCATCATCCTACCCCTACAACGAATAATCAACACCGCCGTTCAAGTGCTCTTTCGTCTCCGTCGCTTCGACCACACATCCACATATTTTGCCCAACTCTCCTGGCCCACCATCCACATCCGCATCAAACTCCGCCTTCTTCTCGTTACTTTTCGTCTCATCGCTGTCGGCTCCCCATCGTTCATCAACCTTCCTTTCTTAGACGATACTCGCCCCACCTCGCTATCGCTTCGTTCCTGTCATACCATCTTACTCCACGTTCCTAATTACTCCAACAACTACGGTCTCCGATCCTTCCTCGTCGCCGCCTCACTCGCCTGGAATCAACTACCTCTCGACGTCCGCCGCGCTCCCTCCTTTATCACATTCAAACACCTCCTCCGTTCACACCTTCTCGACACCTGATTCATAGTCTTGTTTTGTTGTGGTCATGTAAGCGTGCGCTGGCACGCATTTGCCACGTTAAAATAAATCCTTTTTTTAAACATCGAGAGGAATAATAAAATAAAAAATTTTATTTTATTTTTGCTCACAAATTTTCGACCATTGCAATAGTCATTTTCCAGTTTAACGTTTTATTATAAAAAACATAACACTTGAAAATGTATATTGTAATAGTTATCGATGTTTAAACGCCCTGAATAATTCCAGAGCACATCATTGGACAATCATTGGAACGTATTTGAACGAAATTGGAATTATTTGAACGTATCATTGGACAATTTAATTTTTTCCCACCTCCCTGCCGTGGACTTGCCGATCCAATTTAAACAATTTATCTGCTTGACTTTTTCATTTTTTGTAAGTGGACTTGTAAGCATGCAGCTGGTACTCATTTGTCATTTAATAAATATGTATATTATTATCAAATAAACATTAACACCCTATTTTGCAGATAAAATGCAGTTCTTTAATTGAGACAAAAATCGATAAAAAATCGTGTTTGCTTAGAAAAAAATATTTTTTCTTAATTCGTATTCTATATTGATTTTTTCCTAATTTTGGCAGATTTTAGTCTTAAAAATAAATTTTATTAAATTATTTAATAATTTATTACATTAATTTATTAATCAACATTTATTACGTTTTCATATTTTTGGCAGTTCTAATTGGAATGTTGGCCGAGCATCTTATTGTGGTGGCATACTTTCTTTAGATATTTGCCTCAGAATTTTACCCAAAACTTTCTTCACGCCTCTTTTCAAAGGTTTTTCGCTCAAATTTTCGCAACAACCGGGACATGAAAATATAAGTGTATGCAATAGTCTATCACAAGAATTACAGAAAACGGATTTGCACTTTGGACACCGTAGTCGAATCATGCTATTGTCAAAAGCCTTAAGGCATCCATGGCACCTATTCTTTCTTTTCTTCGTCTCTTCACTGTCTTCATCTTCACTGTCTCCATCTTCACTGTCTTCTTGTAAATCATTATTTTCTTCCTGGTTATTTCTTGTATATTTATGTTCTTCTTTCCCCATTCCGCCTTGCATACTATTTTCTCGGCCCTTTGTTTCTTCCTCAAAGAGCACATTTATTTTCTCAATTTCTTCATCCACCATTTCTTCATCCTCTACTTCACATTTCTCATTTTGGATGTGATCATTACATTGTTCAAAAATTGGTAACGGAAAAAGATAATGAATCGATCGATTGAGCTCTGTGCCTGATACAAGTGTAAGCGAGCATATGTTACATACAACTGGTAACGAACAATATGCAGATTGACAACGTGGACAGATATAAGTCGCATTACATTGCGACGACGAATGATCACTTTGCATGCATATCAGTCGTTCCTCCATTGGAAGTTTAAGTGGAAAGGCAAGTGGCACAAGATCGGCGCTTTGAGTTGATGGTATTTCGGGTTCACATAACCGTATTAGTTGCTGATAGAAATGCTCCTCGTTCAAAGCCACAATATGACGTCCCTTTGTTTCTTTGGCTATATGTTTATGTATAAACACCTCCGCAGATAAAGATATCACTGAACATCTAATATTATTAGTTTTTAAACTTCCTATAGTTTCGTTTATGTTTCCAGGGTCTATAGTAGATAATGATCCCATAATAAATATAATTTCTCGGCAAGAATACATAGGTATATACTGTAGTTGGCGCAATGCCAATATTGCTGCATTTTGAATTGATGGACTGCTACCCATTTTATCCTGATCTGTAATCATATCAGCTAGTGCGATTAATTCTGATTTGAAATTATTGGAATCTGTAGTTAAGGAACATCGTAGATCGGCTCGGCCATTTGATGTTGTTATCAGCCCAATTTGGGCGATCGGATTGAAGCGATAAAATTCATCGACAAACCGTTTCAGCATTTCTATTATAAATTTTATTCGCAGTGGCTTAAAATCCCGATAATTCATTGCAAGTGAAATGTCTAGTACGATGAAACAGTGACGCATGACACCCAATCTCTTCGGACGGCTATCTTCAGTACGTTGTTTACGTGCGCTTTCATCTATCAGCTCTTGAATTGTTTGGCCGATAAAACCCTCTTCATCCTCCTTAATGACTTCCCATGTTTTCTCGTAACCTCCTTCCCATATGTAGTTATGTTCTTCGTCTCTGTTCATCTATAATGTTAATTAAAATTGCATATCATAAGATTTATGCCTGTGAACAATTCAGAGAAAAGTTAAATAAAGGCTTTTTAAATCGATAAATTCATGCATTTACGGATAAAAATTTATTCAATTTCGTTAAAAAAATTATAAAATATATCAAATTTGTAAAATAAAAAATTTGATAAAAGTTTGATAAAAAAAATTATAAATGGTATAGTGTGTACACTATTATTTATCTTAAAATTTATTAATAAATTTAATTAATACAAATAATAAAGTATTCGCTTCTTTTACATGTCCCAAATTACTATACCTCTTTTGGCTTCCGTTTTTCTTGTGGCTGCTCCTCTTTCGCGGAATTATCTGCATATTCATATACGCCAATCCACCCCCTGCCTTGCTTCGAATGCATAATCCGATCCCATTTAAACAATTTATCTGCTTGACTTTTTCATTTTTTTGTTAGTGGACTTGTGAGCGTGCAGCTGGTACGCATTTGCCTTGGTTAATTAATCAATTGTAAAAAACAATTGGATTAGATTGTTAATTGAAACAACTAGATCCTCCCTCTATATAATAAACTTATACAATTTTTCCTATCGTTGATAATCTCGTTTTCCTATGCTTCTATTTCGACAAACAACTATAACTTTAACCTTACGTCCGGGATAAAGTACGATCATATACTTTGATCCTTCACAACCTTCGTCAAATTCGTAGACTGACCTAAATCACCTCTTCTTCCCATACAACGCATTGTCAACGCAGCCGTTCTAATTCGTCTTCGTCGTCGTTGTTTTAATCATACATCCCTCCATCTTGCTTCTATAGGTTTACATACCATTTATTGTTGTGTTCAAATTCGTATTTTTCTCATTGTTTTCCGCCTCAAAACTTTTCATAACCCTTCATTTTTCAACCTTTCTTTTCTTGATAATTCTCGTCCTGTTTACTGTTCCTTGCGTTTCTGTAATTTCATTCTTTAACATATCACAAACTACTCTACCTCATTTGGATACCGCTCCTTCCTGGTAGCTGCTCCTCTATCGTGGAATTACCTGCCTCCTCGATGTTTAAAAGACCTGAACAATTCCAGAGCACATCGAACGTATCATTAGGCGATTTAAAACAAGTGTTCAACTAATGTCTTTAATATTAAAGAGAAATCCTTCAATGGACCTTTGAAAAATTAAATCGTTGTGCCTTTTGATTATATCGGGTCAAGCACCATAAAATTCTAGGATGCACGTGATATGGTTGGTTTATAGTAGATACAAAACACATCTTTTCAACATTGCAATCTAGAATTCTTGAAAACTAGTTTTTAAGAATTTTTTAACTATATTAAAATATCTTTTAAATCATTAACCCTATATTTACTATATTTACCCAAAAGCATTGTGCTAATAGTGCAACAGCTTCGTCCAAAGCTACCAAATACTAATTCGTCCAAATAGATATTTGCTATCAAATACTAATTGAATGTATCATGTGTGGAATTGATCCAGTCACGCAATATCGTAAAGCATAAGAATATACCCTCTGACTATATAAGTGTACTAATCAGCCTTAATGTGTCGCTCTTTAGGTAAAGACTGACGTGAGAATTCGTTCGCCTTACTAGATTTAAAAAATTATACCATATGTTTTGTGTGTTGAAAGCACCGAGTTTTCCTAATTAATAATCACTAGCAAACAAAATGAAATGTTCTAGCATTTGGTGTGCCGTATATACTTTGTTAATTTGATATTTTGGACTGTAGATTAATAGAAAACCTGTCCATGCGAAAATTAGTTAATACAACAATGCTGTTTTATTTAACTACAAAACGATTTATTAAACGCCTTCAGCAAATCGACGAGCAATTTTGAAGTGTATTTCAGTGCGAAAGCTTTGGAAACGCAGTGATAAGAAAGTCCCTGTACGCACAATCACCTTGTATTCTAAGATATTTTAATTATAAAATTGTGGATGGTCTAATTTTAAATTGTAACTAATTCGTAACTAATACATATTGCCTAATATTTACGCTAATCTTAATATATTTAAAAAATTGTTTGTATTAATTGATCATTTGTGCACAGACAAAATAATTTAAAATCGAAATAAAGTATTACAGTCAATTTTTAGGTAATATAATTGGAATATCACTTAATCCTTATTTACTACATTGTTTCAGTATTTCGTTAAAAAAATTAAACTTTTCAATTAACTTTTGCTTGTGATAAAAATTTTAAAAGTGAAGAGGCCAAAATGTACTAAAGTTATTTTGTTTTTTGATTATAGGTGAATGAGCAAAGACAATAATATTTAATCCAAAAGTAACCTACGTGATTTGAAGAAATGGCAAATTTTTATTTCGCATTTCGATATACTCTTGGGAACAACAAATATATCACAAAATATATTTTTACATATACAGGAGCAATCAGGTATAGTTGAACGATAACAATAGTTATTATATTTCGCTAGTAACTACTAGCATTTTAATGTGCATGTCTGAAGATGCTAGTAGTTTTACTATCGAAATATCAAAATAATTTTTGTTGTCGTTCAACTATACCTGTGATTGTTCCTGGATATTTAAAATACAGATCAGGACGTATGTATTATTTAAAATCTTCAACTATTTAAACTATTTACAAAAAAGTTTTACACTGATTGTAAAAATTACAAAGGAACAAATGAGGCTGATAATCTTTGCATCGCGTATTATTACTACAAACAGATCAAGTCTTACTAAAATTATGGTTCGGACAATTTTAAAACATTTTTAGTTTCTTCCGACGTAATCATAAAAACAAATTTACGGAATTTTATTGGAAACAAACTGAATAACCTATAAGTAAATCTATTAAACAAACTATGAGTAAATCCATTAAATATTAAGCACGACGATTAGCGTTGTATTTTTTAGGTAACTGTTAAATAATAATACATCCTTTGTTGCATTATTAAATCACTTTACATACATTTCATACTACATTATTTTCAATTGAAGTTATGTTTTGCAGAAACTCACCTTGGAAAGCTGTTATATATATGTTTATAGCTAAATTAGTTTGTTATTATGTCTTAAAAAATTGTTACTTTATAATATTAAAAATATTATATTTTTAATATTATATTGAAGTAACAATATTTATATTGTTACTTTATATACGTAATTTATAGTAAAAAGAATTATAAAATATTACATATGTCAAAGGACTCATAGTGCGTACCGATAATTTAATTTTTTATTCTTCAAAATGATCGTAATTTTATCTGTAGCCTTCAATATGAACAAAAATAACTGAATTTTGTATTATCCAAAATTATGTAATTATCCAAAATTACATAATTCAAAATTATGTAATATAAAATTATTATCCAGAATTATGATCCAAAATTATGTAATTATCCAAAATTACATAATTCAAAATTATGTAATCCAAAATTATGTAATTTAAAATTACATAAAATATTTAAGATTTTAGATTAAATAAAATCTAAAATAATTCTAAAATAATTTAAGATTATTTTTTATTTAGATTATTTTTTAAACACAACATATGAATGTAGTGATTTATGTTTAGAAACAAATGTTATGTAATTTTAAATTACATAAAAATCCTATATTATATTGGAATCCAAAATTACATAAAAATCCAATAAAACCTAGGTTCATATGTAGTGCGTTTAAATGTACATTAAAACCACATTCTGTCTATATGAATAAAATACTTAAAGTAATTAAAGCACACTTCAAAAATATAGTAGGGTAATCGAAATTAATACCGGTATAAAACACTATTTCAGTATTCATTCTATAAAAGAATTTTGAGAACAAGCAGAAGGAATAAATTTTTAGAATACAAATACGTACGATTTTAGTACGCTTTATACAAATCTAGATTTAGTAGATATTAAAGAAGCGTTAGTAAAATTAATTAATCTTATATTCGGAAAAAGATACATATATATGTTATAATTATAACGCCTATCTAACAAAAATTAAACCATCAAGTAAATCTAAATATATGGATAATATTGAATTAATAGAATCCTTAAATATTTTAATAAATTGAAATTTTTCAAAATAATTTTTTTAAATTTTTTTTACTAGTCTATAATGGAAAAAAGGGTAAAAGGGTTGAATCAGATAATAAAACTATACCTATATTATATTGGAATCCAAAATTACATAAAAATCCAACAAAATCTAGGTTCATATGTAGTACGTTTTAATGTACATTAAAACCACTTTCTGTCTATATGAATAAAATACTTAAAGTAATTAAAGCACACTTCAAAAAATATTGCAAGGTAATCGAATTAAAATTAATAAAGATAAAATTAATAAAGACATGTATAAAGAACTTACTAAATTAAAGGATAACTATATAATAAGACCAATTGATAAAGCTAGTAGTAACTTTGTCTTCATATGCAAAAACTTTATTATGATATACTAGTGAAAGAGGTTAATTCTAATGATTTAAATGTAAATCCAACATATGAACGTAGTCAGCTGAGTTTAGAAACAATTATTACAAGTCACTGTTCTATAATGGAAAAAAGGGTATAAACATTGAATCAGATAATAAAACTATAACTATATTATATTGGAATCCAAAATTTCATAAAAATCCAATATAACCTAGGTTCATATGTAGTGCGTTTAAATGTACATTAAAGCCCCTTTCTATTTATATTTATAAAATACTTAAAGTAATTAAGTATTACTTAATTACTTATAGTAGGGTAATCGAAATTAATATAGCTATAAAACACTATTTCATTATATTAACCTTTTATGTTAACTTTATATTAACCTTATATAAGCTTATATTACCTTATTTTAACCTTATATATTAACCTTATATTTGGAAATCGATAAACATATATGTGCTATAAGTATAACGCCTATATAACAAAAATTCAACCATCAAGTAAATATAAATTTATGGATAAAATTGAATTCATAGAAGACTTAAATATTTTAATAAATCAAACTTATTTAAAAATAGAAACATCAATATTCTGACAAATAGAAGGTGTTTAAATGGGAGATAATAGTAGCCCAATAGGATGTAATGGTAGCCCAATTATAGCTGACTTGTTTTTAAGCTTTATAGAATATTAATTTGTTCATAACTGTGTAAAAAATAAATCTTAATTATATAAAGACATAAAATATATGTTTCAATACATTGATGATATATGTATATTTTATTATAATAATTTTTATTCAATAAACGAACAAATTTATTAAAGTAGCCTTATTCTTAATAACACCGATATACCAAATATTGATGATAAAGAATGTATATAGATATGAACATTAAATAAACATCAATTAAAACTACTATTAATTTATATCGTAAAGATGACCTATTTAAATTTACAAGAAACATTTTTGCATGAGCATTCATGCATGCCATATAATATAAAATATAATACATGAAATAAAAGGTGTTTCAATGAAAGTAAATAGTAGCCCAATAATAGCTGCATTTTTTAAGCTTTCTAGAATACGAACTTGTCCATAACTGTTTAAAAAATCTAAGTTATATAAAGATATGAAATATATGTTTTGATGCGTTGATGATATATGTGCATTTAACTGTACTAATTTTTATTCGATAAGCGAAAAAAATTATCCATGTAGTCTTATTCTTAACAAAACCAATATTAATGATAAAGAAGGTGTATATCTAGATATGAACATTAAATTAACATTAACTAAAACTACTATTAATTTATATCGTAAAGATGACATATTTAAATTTACAAGAAACATATTTTTGCATGAGCATTCATGCATACCACATAATATAAAATATAATACATTAAATAATGAAATTTTAAGAATTGCAACAATATGTAATGATATTGGCTTTCTTCAAAATCATTTAAATAATTTAATAGATACATATTTTAAATTAGGTTACTATAAAAATACAATTAAACAGAAAATAGTTAAATGTATAGATCAACACAATAATATTAAAAATAAATTTAAAATCATTAGCGGAAATTTTTATGGATATATAATAAATAATATACTTTGTATTAGAATAAGGTACACTAATTAATCAAATTTAATCAGAGGAAATACGTCATTAGCGTGTATTTGACCCCAATGAGTAGGGATCGAATCCCAATAGCACAGAGGTTCCTGAAGACCTATAATCTTATGATATTATGATGCATCGCCTGCTTTTTATTAGTCAATTCATAAAAATTGATTTTTTTTTAAATTTCAATATTAAATTCTAACTTGATATAAATTATATAAAATTTTACATAATAATTTATTATTTATAATTATTTATTTAATTATTTGAATTTTATTTATAATTATTTTAATTTATAAATAATATAAAATACGTAGAATCAGATAGCTGATTTGATTTCCTCTGATTTACATCGTCTTTGATCAGTTAATGACGAAATATTTTGGAAATTTTGTCTGTGTAAAACATTTGCTGAATTCCTTGATAATTCTAGACTGCTGCACATATGCGCACATTTGCTCTTGCAGAAACGATTATATAAAAATGTATTTTAATAAATATGTATTTTGAAAAATATTTTGGTCAAATAATACGATAACTTATTGTTGTCAAACAACAGTTATAAAATTAGATATTATTGATTAAATGCAAATATTTACCCTTAAAAATATGGTAGTTAAAATATTACCATAATATTTTTATTATGGTAATAAAAATATTACCATAATAAATAATCATAAATATTAAAAAAAATAAATAAAATATTTAATAAATAAATATCATATTAAATGATCGAGCGAATACAATGGAGCTCCTTCACTTTTACAAATTATCATATTACGACCTAAAAAAATCGATAAATAAGATAAATTAGCTCCCAAAATAGAATGAAAGAGAAAGTACAACAAATACAAGCTGTTACATCATGAAACGAAATGCCTGTCCCGAGCTAATAAAGTGCAATTCATTTATTATATTAAATATAAACACTAAATAATAATATACATTTATTATAAAAATATAAAAATAATACACCACATTCCTTGAGAATATTGGACTGTTGTATATTTTATGGACTGTTGTATATTTTCTCTGGCGGAAACGAACACAGCTGTAATTTTTAAAATATATATTATTTTACAACAAAATAATATATTTCGTATAAATTGTTATCATTAAAATAGGCATACTTAAAACAAAAATTATAAATTTATTTGTTACTTTATATTTGATTTATATTTCACTATTTATTAATATACAATTTGATACACAAATATCAACAACTTATTTTTAAAATAACTTATTATTGATTAAATAAAAATATTTATCACGAAACGCAATATATTTAAAAATGACCTACACATATCTGTGAACATCTAATAATATATTATTCAATATCAGGATCAGTTCAGATACCAGAATTAATCTATATCATATTTAGAACAAATAAGAAAAGGTGATAATATTTTTCTAGCGATTCAACTGGCACAATTATTTAATTATATTTACTTAAATACAAAATTATTCAATTGTTTTAAATATATTTTGTTTAGTATTCAATTAGTTAAATAATTTTGCCACTTTCAAGATAATTACTTATGATTTTTAGTAACTGTTACATCTACAGATTTTGGATGTAGAAAAAAGGAAAATATCTACAATCTTAAGATTTTACATAATAGAATGGTATAATCATAATAATTGATGGTATAATATAATAATGGCATAATTAATTAAATAATTAATAGCATAATTAACGAATGGTATATTTAATTATGTCTTAATGGCATAATATAATGGTATAATCAGAATAATTGATGATATTCCATAATAATCCCTAAACACACATGTGTTTGGACTGTTTATTTCGATCGATAGTGGCTACTAGTTTTACATTAAAACAATTGCCTTATATATCACAATTGAATATGATACTGGTGAGAAAATTCAAACAGAAGAATGAAGAAAAGCAAAAGAGAAAAGGGATAAATTTTTAATTTGTTCTACAAATCAAAAATATTGACAAAGTAATTATCGATTGTAGGTTTTATTGCTGATCTCATATTGATGCATTACGGGAATAAATTGTTACTCTATGAACACAATAAGAACAATTGTTCTATTGCGGAACAATTGTTTATCTACTTGTTAAATAGTTTTATTTCAGAAGTTGATTTTTAATATTAATAACAATAAATTAATTTAATATCAATAATAATAACTAAATAATTAAATACTTTCATAATTAAATAATTATTTAATAATTATTCTTAAATAATTTTATAATTTAATAATAATTTAGTAATAATTCGATATTAAATAATAAAATAATTTTTTTTTATTTTTACAAAATAGGGTTCCCTCAAATGGGTCCAATTAAATGTTAAAATGAAATTTTTAAGTTTCGCCTTGGTTTTTTACAAATTGCATTGATTGCTTGTATGTTGATCGCGGTTATCTAAAACAGGCAGACGCTGTACGAGCGAGAGCAAATACTATCTGGGTTTTATTTTTCCTATAATGTCACTGTAGATGAGATTTTTTCATACTCAATTTAGTTGCCATCTTTTAAACGATTTTATGTGCTTCTTGACCAACTCAAACAGAAAATATCATTAAACTAAAATGAGCTTGTTCTACATTAGCTACTCTTTCATCAATTTTGTTAATTGCCTTCTCTCGTGATACTGAAAATATGTAAGATCATTATGTCGAGAGTTGGAAGGATCATGCACGTCAAATACCGCTACATATAAGAATGTTCACTCAAACCGACCGCCGAATAAGTCATTGCAGAAGACATCCAATCTTGCTTCGTTAACCCGATTTGTGCTATTATTTGAAAAGCGTATATCTTGACAGACGACTCAAAACTGACTATACTTCTACGCCATTGCAAATTTCGCTAAAGATATGAGCAAATATATCACTTATTTCATTAAGTCTTAGAGATGGTAAGACTCCGGCCTTGCACGAGAAGGCGTGACTCACTGTCATGTATTATGGGCAAACAATTTTTGTCGTTCAAATTTGCTGGTACCATCCATATCGACCTAATAAGGCATCACTAAACTCATTGTTGGTAAAGTGAAATTCATCAATATTTAACGCAGTGCAAAGAGCGACATAAATGCTTCTTTTTCATAGGCATGTGGCATTATCTTGATTTTATCTTGAGGCATTGGTTGCACTATTTTTCGTTGTAATAATTTTTAATGAAGATATTATTTTGGGAATCCTTAGAATTTGTTTGTTCCTTAATTTTACATTGATATACCTGTGCAGTCATTGTTAAATTTTGATGCCTATTTTTTATTCTGCATTATCTGTAGGTTTTTAAATTAAAGGTAAAACCTTCTTCCTCTACCAACGCTGCTTTTATTTGAAATCAGAAATGATTTCAATTACATTTGCGAAATGTAAGACTAAAGTCTTTAATTAAATATAAATATCAATATAGCAAACGATTGTAGTGATCAACATTAAAAAGACCAAAACTTAAAACGTAGATATTTGATCAGTAGCTGATGAAATCCACCAACACTATAATGTAGCGTACTTCTGTTGGCTTATAGATAAGATTAAAATAGCGTACAGAATAAAATTCAATGAAATCATTTTAATATTAAGATTATTAATTATTAATAATAATATAAATTTATTTTTGAGTAGCAAATGAGTGTCAACGGCGCGTTTACAAGCCCACTAATAATAATTCAGCAGACGAGTTCAGTGTTTATGTTCAGTCCATTCGTTAATATTATTCATTCAGTTCGATCGTTCAGTCAGTTCGTTCAATCCGTACGTACAGTTCGTTCAGCCTGTCCATTCAGTTCATTCGTTCAGTTCGCTCGTATAGTATGTTCGTTTTCAATTCGCTTGTTCAGTCCGTTCGTTTGCAGACCGTTCGTTTGCAGACCGTTCGTTTGCAGACCGTTCGTTTGCAGACCGTTCGTTTTCAGTCGCTCGGTTCAGACCGTTCGTTTAGACCGTTCGTTCAGACCTTTGATTCAGACCGTTCGTTCAGTCCGTTCGTTCAGACCTATGGTTCAGACCTATGGTTCAGACCGTTCGTTCAGACCGTTAGTTCAGACCGTTAGTATGTTCATTTAGTCCTTGCATTCAGTCCGTTCGATCTGTCCAATTGATAAACTTGTCTTGTTTATACAATCCTCCTCCTTTCTCAACACGGGCTTGGGACCGGCCTTGGCGAAGTTAATTATTAATTAATTAGTATTAAGAATATTAATTTATTAATTCAACATGGATTTTTTAAATAATTTTTCTATTTCCTTCTAAAAATGAAGAATCTTCTCTTTATTCTTTTTAAAGAAGAAAATTTCTCATTTTCTTCTTTAGTTAAAAAGTAAAATATTTATTTTAATCAGATCAGCTAACTGAGTCTACGTATTTAAAAAATAATGAATTAAATATAAATTAAATAAAAATTAAATTAAAAATAATGATAAATAAAACAAATAATCAAATAATAAATAATATTATTAAACATTTAATGGTTTTATTTTATTGTTTTAATACAATGGTTTTATTTTTTTTAAATATGATATAGTAAATTACGTGCTATGCCATTAAAAATTTAGTTTTCCTTCGTGATTGTTTTCCTTAATGATTTTATGATTGGAATTTTTAAAATGATTTATTATTATTAAATACAACAGCAGCAAAAGAGCGTAGAGCTCGTACAGGCTGGGTACAGGGTTAAAAAAAATATATCAATGAAAATCCGATTGTTTTAAGTTAGTACATTCTTCAGATTTCTCTTGAAGGACAAAATACTGGAGGCCGAAACCACTTGACTTGGTAGCTTATTCCAGCTTTTCCACGTTCGGTTGACAATTGTGTTAAATCTTCTTCGTGGACGAATGTGGGTCTTTAACGTGAGGTGATGTCCCCTCAATCTGTTTGAATTTCGAAGTTCGAACAGTTTGCGACAAACATGTTCCCTCTGCCCTTTTTGAACATTAAGCGCTGTCCACACAAACATTAAATCAGATGACTTTAAAGATTTCTTCACTGTGGTCACACCAAGTGCGTGAAGTCGAAAAATGAATGAGAGCTTGCGTTGGCTGGGTACAAGATGTGTGGCCTTGCGTAATATGGATTCGTACATGTTCATCTCTGTCATAGTTTGAGGGTGACAGGCAGGTGAAGCGTATCTCATTAAAGATAAGACATAAGCATTGTAAATTAACTTAAAACTGGATGCGTCAAGCTGGCCAATGGTCCTTCTAATAAGTCCTAAAATTCGACGGCATTTAGCAACTGTGTGACTGGTATGTGGGATGGTCGATAAGCTTCTATTTACGATCACTCCAAGGTCTTGAAATTGGAGAACTGTTTCAATTTCTCTTCCGTCAATGGTATATGATGAATTGATGTGTAGATGTCCGATACGCATATGTTTTGACTTATCGGGGTTTAATACCAGTCCCCGTTGATTACACCATACCTTAATATTATCAATGTCTCTCTGGAGTATCATTGGATCTCGGCTATCGATTATTGGTCGCCAAATTTTCAAGTCGTCGGCATATAAACCACATGGACTCGAAATAGCTGTAGTAAGCTCGTTGATGTAAATAATGAAGAGCAATGGACTGAGTACCGATCCCTGAGGAACACCGCGTCCAGGATTTCTTGTTTTTGACATTTGTTTATTAGCCAATACAGTAATCTTTCGATTTCTAAGGAAGGAGTTAATCCAATTAAGGAGGGTTCCTCTGATGCCGTACTGTTCCAGCGTAATAAGGAGGACATCATAGTATATCCGATCAAATGCTTTGCTGAGGTCGAAAAACAAGACATCAACACTAACTCCAGCCTCGGCATATCTGGTCCAATCACTCCTCGCAAGTATGAGGTTTGTGACAGTAGATCTTCCTGGGCGGAAACCATGCTGGTTGTCGCAGAGTACTTGGTTATCTTCTAGGTGCCCGATGATTCGTTTAAAAAGCAGTTTCTCTAGCACTTTACAAGCAACGCAGGTAAGGCTTATGGGCCGATAGTTGCTTGCTAGATTACGGTCGCCTTTTTTGTAGAGAGGTCGGATTATAGAACATTTCCAATCTGATGGTATACAGCCTGTTGACAAGGAGAAATCGAATATGGTGTGTAAAGGTTCATATATTACTGGTGCAAGTTCCCGAAGAAGAATTGGAGGAATATTGTCTGGTCCTGCCGCAATTGATCGTGGTAGCTTTAGAAGTTCGTTAAGAACCTCAAATTTATCAAATGGAGTAAATTCGTAACACGGATATTGAGCTGTGGAGAATCTGGGGCAATACTGACAGGTAGGACTCTCTAGCGTGAATTGATCTAGGAAAATATTGGCAATTGCTTTGTCATCAGATGTGAGCTCACCGGTTTCCATAAATATAGAGTTAATCTCAGACGTAGTTGATTTTAATGAGCTGATATGTTTAAACAATTTACTGGGAAATCTTTTTGATGATCGACAAAGATTGGAAACGAAGCACCTGCGTTTCTGACGTTTGAGTGCCGTAACTTGATTTCGTAATTCCTTGTAATCGATCCAAGAACAATTCTGTTCTTTAAATTTTTTGTAAATTTTGTCTCTTGTCTTAATCATTTGTTTAATCTGCGAGTCAAACCAAATGGGAGTTTTGTGGGATGTGCGCTGACGTTTTAAAGGGGAGAAGTAATTTAGAGCATTGATCAAAGTAGATTTGAAATTTTCCCAGCACTGATCGATGCCAATTTCATATGGATTAGGCCATTGAATGTTTCGAATAGCTTGCGTCATACTTGCGAAATTCGCTTTGAAGGGATTCAATTCGGGTTTTGCCGAGGGGGCTGTTCTAAAGAGACTGACAGAAAGCGCCAGCCTAATGACACAATGATCACTGTGGCCAATAGGGGGGCTGAGAGAGATTTCATCAATTGTGGGTTCCCCTCGTGATAAGCAGAGGTCTAAAATGGCAGATGATTGCTTCCTCCTTCTAGTGGGTTCGTGAATATGCTGGGTTAGATTGAGATCGTTGAACGTATCAAGGAGATTGGATGATTCAACATCACAACCATGTGTCGAAGTATATAGGTCCCAATTGACATGAGGCATATTGAAGTCTCCTAGGATAATGATCGGTGATAAGCTTGTTAGGTGATGTCGTAAAGAGATGCCAATCTTTTCAGTTGCGGAGCGCGGAGATCGGTAAAATAAACCGATTTTTAGTTTCTGTCTATCAGGAGAAGATACTGTTGCCCACAGATATTCGTTGTATGAATCATCTGATACAATGCTGTGCTCGATGATGGTTAACGGTTGCTTGACGTATAATATAACTCCACCTCCTTTTGAGGCGGTTCGATCCGATCGTATAACAAAGTAGCCTGGGATTGAGATTTCATTATCAGATATATCGTTGTTAAGCCAGGTTTCACTCAATGCTATGATGTTTGTGTTCATTGAATTAACGAGACACAATATTTCGTCAAATTTGTTGTACATGCTTAAACAGTTAGAGTACATGATGGAAATATTATTTTGAGAGTAACGGCAGTCGTGTGGTGTCTCTGTTGGTGTTGAAATTGGATTGATGTTTACGTGGTGGATGCACGAATCTGTGCGGCGGAGAGTGTCGATGGAACGCTTAGACGGATTCCGAGGCTGAATCGCGTATTTACCCTTCGCCGCACAACTTGAAAATTTTTCACAATTAGATTTTTTTCACCGTTTTGAATTCTTTGTTGAAGCTCTTTCCTTGCCGATTTCAATCTGTTTCTATCTTCAGTGCTGAGGTCAGGTAGAAGTCTGATACTGGAGCCCCTTAACTTAAAGGAATTCTTGATGATTTGCTTACTAGTCTCGGGGCTATCAACAACAACTTTCAAAAGCCTTGGTTTGGTACCATCTTGTTTCTTCCCAATGCGAAAGAGGTGTATTACCTGTCTATTTTGTTCGACTGATATTTCTGTTGGGAGAACAGTTGAAAGAACTTGCTTTACTGAATCAACATCATGTTTAATCCGGATGAGACTGTTTGGACTCGGTGATTCATTTAAATTTACAATGATAAAACATTTATCCCGATCGAATGTTCGGCGTTTATGTCGTTTAGGCTCAGATAGAATAGGTATATTGGGGTTATCAGTGTTGTTTACAGTGGATTTGGTATGATTTATCATTTGTTTTAGTGTTCCATCCATTTTATATAGACTATGGGTTGTTTGAGGACAATAAAAAGTTGGGAGTGCTGTGTGATGTGGTGCTTCTGTGTTTGTTTCCGGCCTTGGATGTGTTTTCTGAGTGATATGGAATGTTTGTTTCTGTGTATCCTTGTGAGAAATGATGGAATTCTCTAGATTTGACGAATCCAGGAAATCGGATTTAAGGTTAGATAAGGAAGTTTCAAGGGTTGTTGCCTTTACGATTCGCGATCTTGCATGTCCTCGTGTCCAAACTCGAGTAGGGGTAGATTTCCGGAATGTTGAAGTATCAGATGTTGCCGTTATGTTGATCGGAGCGATTTCATTGTCTAGTGAAGGTACTGTATCTTGCTCGAATACTTCACATGTATAAGGGATATCTGATCGTAATGGTTTATCAGTGTATTCGGTTAGTGAGCGTAGATCGTTAATAGTCTTATTTAAATTTGCAATTGCAAGAGCTGCACAGAAACCACAATAGAAATTGCGACTCGTCATTGTTTGAGAACTGTCTGAGGGGAAGCTTACTTTGGTCCATATCGTGCAGCCGTGAGAGTCACATGCCACTTCATTATCTGCGTACCTAACCGACTTTGTTGTATTGTTGTGTTTCGCTTGCTTGTTGGTCTTCTTTGTCATATTTTTGTCATATAATGTGATATTGTACTGGAATTCAAATTTCCATCAATTTTTCAAACGGAAAATTCGTTATTGAATAATGGATCCGACCAACAGATTTCGTTTATTGCGGTATCAATGGAATTTGATTTAAATTTCAATTTTGAGTTTTAAATTGTAAGAACTTTATATAATCAAGACAATTTTAAATTCTTTAATCGTTGAAGTAATCGTTGTAATCGATATAATCGTTGTAAACGTTGTAATCGTAGCAATCGTAGTAATCGTAGTTTGTAAGAATTCAAAGAAATGCAACTCAAAATTATGCTACTTGTAAGTAGTTAATGGGTATCAGGATAGTTTAAACTCCTGATAAGTGTTAGATTGACAACTTTCTCAAGGTTTATAATGTTTGACTAGTATTTGTAACTTGTGACTTCGCTGTTTTGTTAAATTCATTAAATGTAAGATGTTGTAATCAAGAAAATTTTTACTTATATGAATCAAGAAAATTTTTACTTATATGAAGTATTATATGAATGATACAATTTAAATTTACTTGTTTGTAGTTGATTTTATTGTCTCTGGCATTTCAATTGTAGTGTTTAATTGTTTAATTTGTATTATATGTTTTCTGTTGATTGCAATGAATTTTTAGTGAATTACTAATTGTTTTTGATTTGTTGGTTATATTTATATATAGTTTTTTTATGATTTTTTGATTATAATACATACTCGTTTCTGCTCAGTGTATTTTTGTTTTTATTTTGTTCTTTGAACTAGCCGATCTGTAGCTGTTTTTCCTGAACTGGTATAAAAATGCACAAAATTTAACAGCTACTGATACAATTACTGATGAAAAACACAAATGTGTTTGAAAATTTGAATAAACCTTTTTCGATATGGCTGCAATAAAAATTTTGATTGTCCAGCTGTTTTTCATTTAAAATATTGCATCTACTTAGTTGTCATTGACAACAATGTATTGTGACCCAACATTTTACACATAAAACAGAAACTTCTTGACGACACTTTCACTCTACTTCGTAGAGTAAAAGTTAATAATATCCGTTCAGAAGTATGTACGCAATCATTTATATGACTGATGAGTCATTGTGATGACGAAACGGTACTTGCTACTGATATCGTCGTTCTTTCGAGTCTGGCTGAAATGTATGTGTACATAATTCACGCAGAATGGTCTCACTCTTGAAAATTTAAAAAGATAGCCGATAAAAAAGACCTGCGCTGTCATTTGCCAATGCTTTTGCTAATGATCCTATTTGGTGAAGCAGTAGTGCTGATTCTCATTGTGAAGTTACCAGCGGTTTTTCTGGTACTTCATACACATGACTCGTGTGCCGTCTGCCAGTTATCCTCTGTATCCAGTAGTGGGAGGGATCTGGCACTGATGAGTCATTGTGATGACGAAACGGTACTTGCTACTGTTATCGTCGTTCTTTCGCGTCTGGCTAAAAATGTATGTGTACATAATTCACGCAGAATGGTCTCACTCTTGAAAATTTAAAAAGATAGCCGATAAAAAAGACCTGCGCTGTCATTTGCCAATGCTTTTGCTAATGATCCTATTTGGTGAAGCAGTAGTGTTGATTTAGCACTCAATGTGAAGTTACCAGCGGTCTTTCTGGTATTTTATACACATGACTCGTGTGCCGTCTGCCAGTTATCCTCTGTATCCAGCAGTGGGATGGATCTGACACTGATGAGTCATTGTGATGACGAAACGGTACTTGCTACTGTTATCGTCATTCTTTCGCGTCTGGCTAGAAATGATTGCGTACATAATTCACTCGGAATGGTCTCACTCATGAAAATTTAAAAAGATAGCCGATAAAAAAGACCTGCGCTGTCATTTGCCAATGCTTTTGCTAATGATCCTATTTGGTGAAGCAGTAGTGCTGATTTAGCACTCAATGTGAAGTTACCAGAGGTCTTTCTGGTACTTCATACACATGACTCGTGTGCCGTCTGCCAGTCCTCCTCTGTATCCAGCAGTGGGATGGATCTGACACTGATGAGTCATTGTGATGACGAAACGGTACTTGCTACTGTTATCGTCGTTCTTTCGCGTCTGGCTAAAAATGTATGTGTACATAATTCACGCAGAATGGTCTCACTCTTGAAAATTTAAAAAGATAGCCGATAAAAAAGACCTGCGCTGTCATTTGCCAATGCTTTTGCTAATGATCCTATTTGGTGAAGCAGTAGTGCTGATTTAGCACTCAATGTGAAGTTACCAGAGGTCTTTCTGGTATTTTATACACATGACTCGTGTGCCGTCTGCCAGTTATCCTCTGTATCCAGCAGTGGGATGGATCTGACACTGGTGAGTCATTGTGATGACGAAACGGTACTTGCTACTGTTATCGTCGTTCTTTCGCGTCTGGCTAAAATGTATGTGTACATAATTCACGCAGAATGGTCTCACTCTTGAAAATTTAAAAATATATTAGCCAATAAAAAAGATTCGTGCTGTCATTTGCCAGTGATTTTGCTAATGATCCTATTTCGTGAAGCAGTAGTGCTGATTTAGCACTCAATGTGAAGTTATCAGAGATCTTTCTAATACTTCATGCACATGACTCGTGTGCCGTTTGCCAGTCCTCTGTATCCAGCAGTGGGATAGATCGTGCACTAATGAGTCATTGTGATGACGAAACGCTACTTGCTACTGTTATCGTTGTTCTTCCGCGTCTGGCTAGAAATGATTGCGTACATAATTCACTCGGAATGGTCTCACTCTCATGAAAATTTAAAAAGATAGCAGATAAAAAAGACCTGCGCTGTCATTTGCCAATGCTTTCGCTTATGATCCTATTTGGTGAAGCAGTAGTGCTGATTCTCATTGTGAAGTTACCAGCGGTTTTTCTGGTACTTCATACACATGACTCGTGTGCCGTCTGCCAGTTATCCTCTGTATCCAGTAGTGGGAGGGATCTGGCACTGATGAGTCATTGTGATGACGAAACGGTACTTGCTACTGTTATCGTCGTTCTTTCGCGTCTGGCTAAAAATGTATGTGTACATAATTCACGCAGAATGGTCTCACTCTTGAAAATTTAAAAAGATAGCCGATAAAAAAGACCTGCGCTGTCATTTGCCAATGCTTTTGCTAATGATCCCATTTGGTGAAGCAGTAGTGTTGATTTAGCACTCAATGTGAAGTTACCAGCGGTTTTTCTGGTACTTCATACACATGACTCGTGTGCCGTCTGCCAGTTATCCTCTGTATCCAGTAGTGGGAGGGATCTGGCACTGATGAGTCATTGTGATGACGAAACGGTACTTGCTACTGTTATCGTCGTTCTTTCGCGTCTGGCTAAAAATGTATGTGTACATAATTCACGCAGAATGGTCTCACTCTTGAAAATTTAAAAAGATAGCCGATAAAAAAGACCTGCGCTGTCATTTGCCAATGCTTTTGCTAATGATCCTATTTCGTGAAGCAGTAGTGTTGATTTAGCACTCAATGTAAAGTTACCAGCGGTTTTTCTGGTACTTCATACTCGTGTATGAAGTACCAATCATTTTTACTCGTTTTTTTATTGCCATATATTTTGTGCTGAAAAATCTTCATCTGCATGTTCTCTAATGATTTGAAGTGCCATATTTGGTTTTCTTTTAACCACAAAAATAGATAAAATACATAAATACAACTTTGCACGATTAAAAGTAAAAGTTTAAATGAAATTAAGAAATAACGTTAATTTAGAAATAAATAAAATGGCCATAAGCAGGTAATTGTTTTGATCGCAGAAACGATTTAATTTATTAAATGAACAAAGAAGCACGTGTTTATTGCCATAATACACTCAATGTAGCTCGGCATTTTGAATTCACATTAAACTATTTTTAAAGAGATTCTCAAAATCAATATCATTGACGAATATTTTCGTAATACATTTTGGCAAATATTATACTGGTGATTACTGAGAAAGTATTTTGATGCTCTACTGTCCATAGTCAGCACCTTTTATCTACGGACTGTACATTTACATTATAGAATTTACATTTTTATAGTCGATTACTTTGATCCGTTAATTGCGCATTGCTTATATTTCATGAACTAATATAAATTTATATATCGTATATTGTCCATAATCAGTCATTAAAATTTTTGAACTGTACATTATTAATAACCAATAATTTGAGTAAATCCATGACTTGCATATTATATACAATAAGTCATTTTTAGCAATGGAATGTAATTCTTTAATTATTGTACATTATATGTATTAGTTACTTATTCACCGTCGTAAATATAGAGCATATGCCTTTTTTCCCAGGTAACAACATTTTTCCTTTGTCGGCGTGCTTATATGATAGATGCTTCTTTTCGTTTAGGTTTGTTAGAGTTTTAAACTCTATCGTGGATAAATTCGGAGTTGTTTTGATGTTTGGATTTAATCTAATATATTTTTGTATCATCTCGTTTTTAAGAACCTTGTTTTTGATCATTGTACAAAAGTTCATATCTTTTATATTCTTGAACATGCTATGCAATACTAATCTAAGATTATTCATGAATTCAAGCCTATTGAATTCACGCAGTGTTATTGCGAATTTAAGTCCAAGTGAGATGACCGATTTTTGATTCTCCGTGATTGGGGTGTTTGAAAATTAGCCACATTGTCTATTCTAGGTATAATCGAAATCGAACCGAAAATTCGATTCCCTAAAAACAAATATATAATAAGTGATGCAATAATAGTAACTTTAGATGTTCAATCGCTTTTCACCTCCATTAATTTATCTAACGGCGTAAACTCAAACCGCAAATAAATATCAAATTACGAATTTGAAGAATGTGGGGCTGATACATAATCAAGCTTCTCAAATTAATTCTTTAATCCAACATATTCTCATTTGATGGCAAACTATACATACAAAAGATTTGTACAGCTTTGGCAGTTCAGCTGCACCGGCTTTTGCCAGTCTATACGTAGCCCATATTGAAGAAGCATTCATTATTAGTGCCAAACTATAACCAGGGATATGGTGGCGCTTATCGATGATGTATTTGCAGTATGAGCACACGGAGAAGATGAATTAAAAACATTTGTGGAGGCGTTAAACAAAACAAGTAAACTACACTTCACACATAACATACAACAGCCCGCAATATTTCTGGATACAGAAATACACAGAGTTGATAGGGCTTAGACGACGACACTACATAAAAATTCGATAGAAATCGAACTTTCTTACATGCTCAAAGTTGTGTACCAATAAGAGTCAAAAATGTTGCCGTCCAAACGAATTCTTGAGAATACAAAAAATTTGCGATCGAAATGACAAATTCGAGAAACATGTAAAGAAATTGACCAACGAACTCTTCATGCGAGGCTATAGAATAAAGATGTTAAAGAAACATTCAAACCGAGTAAAATCCATAACTTGAGAATCTGCACTCTCAAAACAAATAAAACATATGTAAGGACTTTTACAAAGTATTCGCATATCATCCCGATGCTCTAAAATTTACAGACGGACAAATGAACGTCCGCGTTCTAACGAGTAGATGCGATATTGTATATTTACGTGCTAAAAACGACGGAGCCAGACATTATATCGAGAATACAACCCACATAATGAAAACAGCAGTAATCGAGACTAACACACGCGAGCAAGAGGCAAAAAAAACAAGAATTATATTGGATAGGGCAAGTGATGTCGGATCAACAATTAAACAACGAGCATATATTAACTACATATAGCGATTATATTATTGATATAATTATAAATTATAATTAATATCTGGCAGCTCCGTCGTTTTATGCGAGATTATGTACAATATCGAATCGACGCGTTATAGCGCGGACATTCATTGTATAGAGAATACCAACCACACAATGAAAACAATGATAATCGAGGCTAACATACCCGACACGAGCAAGAGGCAAAAAACAAGAATTATATTGGATAGGTCAAGTGATGTCGGATCAACAATTAAGCAGCGAACATATATATCACTTACCGTAATTCTTTCTGATCTGACACAACTATATATATCGTAGCAGTTGTTCTGGCGTGCAAGACGTTTAAATGTCACTCTGAATAGGTGTATAGTAGTGCTCAATGCTTTTGTGTTGAGTGGGCTATACTTCTACTCAAATAATCGGCCACCAGAACAACGTTATAGATTTTTAAAAAGGCTTTTATAAATAATAAAAAAAGAATTTATTAGTGATGAATATATGAAAAATAAATTAATTAAAAGATATGTATGATTTTATAATGTAAAAATAAAAAAATTTTGAATGATTTAAATTTTGTTGCATAAACTGATTGATTTTATTGCGTTTTTTACATTCTGGAATTTTAATTTAAAGAATCTCATGTGAATTATTTGTTTTATTAAGAAAATGTAACTAGAATTTTATTGTTTTAATGTTTGTTAATTTCGCTAATCTTCTTTACCGCAACAAATCTAAAAAGAAAAGCCTCGACATTCAAAAGACAAATGCTTCCCGTAGGCGGGTTTGCAGAAGAGCGCATCTGGGCGTGAAGCTTTAATTATAATATTTATCAATGTACAATGTTTAAGGTTCAATGTTTTTACTTTAATAAATTCTTACTAATGAATGAATGGTTTTGATAAAATTTTGTGAAACTGCAACACTGAAGAAAGGCAGTAGCCCAAAAGCTTTGATATAAAAAATAATTTTCTTTTTCGAGTATGTTCTTCTAGACAACAAAGGCGTTATATATAATATATTAACAGTGGCAAATGATGGCTATTTGCACGCTTACAAGTCCACTAACTACAAAAAACAACAACAAAAGTCATAAATTAGTTAAATTGTTTAGATGGATCGGATTTGGCGTTTGAAGCACGGTAAAATTCGATTTCAATAAAAATTATATTTAAAATTAAAAAATTTAGAAATAAAATATACATTTTAAATTATTCCTGCCAGTTTCAAATTATTTCTACCAGTTCAAGATTATTCCTGCAAGTTCCAGATTATTCCTGTCAGTTCTATATTATTCCGGTCAGCTCCAGATTATTCCGGTCAGTTCCTGATTATTCCGGTCAGTTCCAGATTATTCCGGTCAGTTCCAGATTATTCCTGTCATTTCTAGATTATTCTTATCAGTTCAGCTATCTAGCTTGCGGTGAAATTTCTGAATATAAGTAACTGATTGCATACAGTTCCAGATTAGTACCGTATAATTGTGAATTCGTCAGTTTTACAAGCCAGAACAAAAAAAAATAACAGCTTAAACACAAATGGGTCAAAATCGATAAGCTATCAAGTCTGTAAAGTCTGTATTGACAATGAGGTAGACTATACTCTCCCGGATGTACGGCATAGTCTAGGGTCACTTTTCTTCTTGACGATTCAAAAACATTAGTATATAGTCGTTTCTATTGTTATTTTTGTTTGGCTATATTTATTGCTGGTTTTAAGAGTACCTGACTTAAGCTGAAAATTGACTCATCCATGACTTAAGCTCAAAAATTGCGGAATTTGACAAAATTTTACGTGTCCTTGATCCTGATAAGTTCAAATCAAAATAACGCGAAATAAACAGTACATCTATTATTACTTCATATCTTGATCAAGACCCTGTTACAACTAATGTTTTTAAACTCTTCACAGTTCGAGTTTGTTTTATATTGCGACGCTCGATATATGTATGTCGCGGACTCTGGTGTGGACAAGGGAACATGTAAGATCACTTATTGAACGGAAACAACTGGGAAACCAGTTCCAGATGAAGTAATAATTCATCTGATTCAACTAAAGCATGCATCACTCGATTGCCTACTTCATCGAGTTCCGGGCCTAGTAATAATTCACCTAATTCAACTAAATAATGCAACATTCTATTGTCTACTATATCTAGTCCCTGCGAGAATCAATTACCGGATGCTGATGTTAGGAATTTGTCATTGCATTATCGGACACCGAACGTAACATGATGGAACTATCAGGCGTTGTAAAATCAAAAAATGTATACATATCGAGGTTGACTAGCCAGATAACTAATGAAATTTCCAGGCAAATATCTCTGTTCAAAAACGCAATAGCGAGTGTCGAGAATCCTTAAAGTCATCAAATCTTATTGAGATTTTGTTAATTCAAAAAATGAGAATCAACAAAGCATTCACCGCACCCAATCTAATATCCAGGACGGTTACAATGACTTTTTCACTTACTGCGTCATAAAGTTATTAAAAAAACTCTTTTTATATTTATCCTTTGATCACTTAATAATTACTATAAGTGAACAACAGATTGATAACAAAAATCGAATGGAGACTGCGTTACCCCATAATGTATATGTACCTTGAAGTATATCTCCGTAAATCTGTAACTATTGAATATTAATAAATAAAAAAATTTAAAAAATTGGCGATTTAAAATGAACGAAGTCTAAAACAGACACTTGTAAGACAGTTTTCTCTGTAATAAACAGATTATATTGAAATTTTGTTTAAAAGAAAAATATTAAATTTAATTTTAACAAATATCTTCTTAATAATCTTGTTCCTTGAAAAATATCTCCGTAAATCTGTAACTATTAAATATTAATAAATAAAAATTTATAAAAATTTGGTGATTACAAATGAACAAAATCTGAAACCGACAATCGCAGGGACTGTTTTCTCTGAAATAAACAGATTATATTGAAATTTTGTTTAAAAGAAAAATATTAAATTTAATTTTGATTAGCACTGATGCCTTCGAAATTTCAATGTTCATTGAAGAATATCTTATTAAAACATATACTATGAAATATTAAAAATTAAAATTTGTAAACATTTGTAAAAAGTTGTGTAATTCCAAATGATCGAAATTCGAAACCGACAATTTTAAGATCGTTCTATCGCAACAAACAATTTATATTGAAATTTTATGTTAAAAAGAAAAATATTTCATCTATGTTGATCAATATCTTTATTTTCTATGTACCTTGAAGTATATCTCCGTAAATCTGTAACTATTAAATATTAATAAATAAAAAATTGTAAAAAATTGGCAATTTCAAATGAACAAAGTCTGAAACAGACAATTCTAAGACAGTTTTCTCTGTAATAAACAGATTTATATTGAAATTTTGTTTAGAAGAAAAATTTTAAATTTAATTTTGATTTAATATATAACCATTGTAATGTATATGCAACTTAGAGTATCTTCGTAAACCAGAAATTGTTAAATATTAAAAAAATAAAAATAAATTAAAATTATGATAGTGAACAAAATCTGAAACCCACAATATTAAAAGAAAATTATAAAACATAATATAATTAAAATTATACAATTTATGATTTTTCATGTAATTTATACTTTATTTATAGTTGTTGATAGGATAGTTGCGAGCATTTATTTAGTAAAATTTTCAAAATTTTAAAAGTCCGAAAAACGTTGTGGGTTCTTGAAATTTTGTATTCTGCAGGAGCTCGTATATGACGAGTAAAAATTTGATTTAATAAATGCTACCGACCTTATTATCTACATGGAACTTTTTTTAAATTATAAATTAAAATTATAGAACATTAAATTCCAATCCATAATTAACGGTACCCACTTTATTTTATATTTGAAAATATACAGTTCTTTATCGTTAATAATTAAATTCGAGTCGAACTTAACTTGTTTTATTTTAGTGAAATAAAATTATAGACACGAGTATTTTTAATTTTACAATTTCTTTATTTGCTAGCTTTCGACTGTTTGTCCTTTTCAAGCATTCACTTGTATGCTTGAAAAGTATAAAGTGTATTCTTCTGATTGTGGCACGATATTATCCTTTCAAGAATACACTTTATTTTAACTTGATTGCATCTCTGAGCTGAAATTTTTCTGATTGTGGCACGATATTATCCTCACAGGTGTTGTTCCTATTTTTGATACATCAGAATGCTACTAATAAGTCTACGTGGGTATCATCAGCTGCTGACTCAAACCTACATTTCACTTTTGGACCTTTATTATCTGCTTGCTCCATACACTGATGCTGATCGTATTCGAACTCAGGATGTCTGTATCTCGATTCAACGCTACATCCACTAGACTGGCTGTTCCAGTGATGTAGATATACATTGATATATCTTACTTTTGGTAGGGGATCGTATTCTAACGATCTATTTGAAACCTACCTATTTGTGTAATCCACTTAAAAAATATAATATCGTGCCACAATCAGAAGAATACACTTTATGCTTTTCAAGTATACATGCGAATGCTTGAAAAGGACAAAGAGTCGAAAGCTAGCAAATGAGGAAATTGTAAAATTAAAAATACTCGTGTCTATAATTTTATTTTTACCAAAAATGAAAAAATACTATAACTTTAAACTAATTTATAACTATAACACGATAATTAAAAAATAAGTTATCAAAACTTTATATAGTTATTCATTCGTCACATGTAAAGCTTAAGGTCAAGATGTAAAACTTGTATCTGATCAACATTATTTTCTTTTCTTTATTTTATAAAGAAAATAATATTTGATTTGAAATTTTAAGACATATTTGATATTATTTATTCAAAAAGCATTTACATTAATTAACCTAATAATCGGTAATATTATTTTACCGATTAGTAGAAAATTTTGCGCGTCCTTATAATTAAAAATATGTTTATTTAATATCGTGCATTCATTAAACAAAATATATTTATATTTCCATTAAACTAATGGCTTCGTCGAAAGACGTAAGGTAGCCATTGATGAAGCGGTTCAATCTTCATTATTATTACTATATACCACAAAAAGAGCGCGCAGGTTCATACAGGGGTATTACAATATGTAAAAAGGCAATATAACGAAAGTAAAAACAAAAAAGATCAACGAAACATCGCGAGCGCGTCCATATTCTCCTTCATCTTGTTTTAATGAGATCCTCAAAAGTCCTCCGATTAGTGGTCATCACAATTTCCATTGAGAATTTGCTCCACATGTCAACCACGCGACTGCTAAACACTGCGGAGGGATTAAAAGATGTGTATTTCGCCGACTAACAACATCCATGCCCTCTCAGATTAAGTCGGGTCCTCGCAGGTAAAACATCGGTGCATGAATGACCACTGAACGAAAATATGCTGTAAGTCATCGTCAAGTAATTATGCCATCGTCAAGCCATCGTCATTATAATTGCGAATACATGATATTTATTTTTTAAATTCTTATTTAGAACAAAAATTTCAATTTTATCATATCGAAATGTTCAATCACAGAATGCCATTGAACAATGCCATCATCATTGAAGAATGCCATCATAAACTGAAATCGTTAAATATTATTTTTAGCACATTAATAATTTATCATTGATATTCATTTGTGAAAATCAGTATTGATTAATTATTAATTATTCTGACAATATTATTATCACCTTCTGCTACCTTTTAGTGATACGGTATTAAAAGTAGAAAATTGATATACAAAGAAAGCATACAAGGTGTTCTGGGGTCAGTTACTAAGGCCTGTATTCTATAGTAAAATTAAAAGTTAATTATCCACACAAAAGGCAATTATACAAAAAAGGCATGCAAAGTTTCCTAAAGTCAGATCGACCTATTTCAGATTGACCCATTTCAAAGAATGCTTCGTCGAAACTTCCCACAAGAAAACGTGGTACATGTCATCACAATATTCACTACACAATCGACAGCGACTGTATTCTGATATCGTATGACAAGGGATTTGGACAATACAAAGCTTGTCGTGATATCCGTAAATCGAAGCACTCATAATACTAGCTTTATCTTTAAAATACGGATTATTTCATGCAGTTTGTACCAACGTTGGTGAGACAAATAAAGTCGAATCTACGTTATCAATTTTCAATTTACAATGATTGACATAAGTCGCAAATGTAGTTGTAGCCTGCAATTTTAATTTTACCTAAATTTCGAAGCTTAACTATTCAATATTGGTAATCACTGAAATCGAAGAAGACCGTGTCTTCGGCGAAAGACCACTAATCCGTTTGAGAAAGCGCCATTTACTGTTATCAATAAGACTAAAGTTATCCAGTCACAGGTCCTGCCAAATAAGTGAAATTCTGTAATTGATCATATGTGACATATTATCGAAAAATATCGCAAGGCATCATCGAACAAAAGGCTACAAAACTGTGGAACACTATGCATCGCAATAAGAATCTTAATTACTTCGTCCTGTAAATGTTATCGAAAACACCACACGGTTGATAATAGTACTCTCAAATATTTGAAAGTTTTACATAATTCAACAGGAGCTTAATTTTAAAATAACCGATCTCCCTTGTATAGTTTGTCTATTCGCCTAAACTTGACAACTTTTGTTTTTGCTACATTCATTTTAAGATTTTTCTTTCAGAACAATGATAATTCGTTTAAATATAATTGAGTATCATCGATTGATGCCGTAATGAGCAAGTTATCAGCGAATAAAATAGTTTTGGCAGATAGAACACGTATTTCTGTTGCGTCTGACAAGTCACCTACAGGCATTGGAATGAGCAAAGGACTCAATGGTTCGCCTCGAGGAACCCCTTTATCAATTATTGGTTGAAATAATAATTTATTATTCAATAATATATCTGATATATTTTGTTACTGTGTAATATATTGAATATTATAATTAAAATTAAGGTATAATATTAATATAGAGTATACATTACATTTAAATAATATTACCAAAATGTATTATTAAAATTCAAAAAATATGTCCACTTTAAAAATTATTATCAGTATCCTCGAGTCACATAAGTGGCTATGTGCACATTCATTTGTGATATTTCATTCTTTCTGATAGCGACCGATATTTTAATACGGATTTTCAGACATTTTTCTAACATAAACGTAGGAAATAAAGGATAACTTTATTGTGCTCCACATTTTTGTCCTTAATTAGCATGTTCATGACACAAATCTTCCTTGATACACTTAAGTCCACTTCTCGGTTTTTGTCATTTTATAAGATTCAATGATTACATATATTCGAACAGGATATCTGTTATTTCAAGCATTAAATTATTTTGATTGGTGATAAAATCTACATGTAACATTTCGAATTATGTACCACAAAACAACCACGGTGGGGATATTTACTTACAGTCGAACGGTTAATTTATTTTCATTCAAATTTTATTCACACACAATCCTTTCATATTATTATTTTTTTGAAGATAGGAATATAAATTTGTAAAATATTTCTGTAATGAACGAAATCTGAAATCGACGATCTTAGGAATGTGTTCTATTAGTCATTTTTATTCCAAGTAATATCTTCGTAATACCTATGTACCTTGAAAAACATCTTAAACAAAAGTTGAAACTCTTGCCGACATTATTTTTTATACGAATAGCGATTGGAACTAAACGATGTCCTAATTCGGAACAACATTCTTGAATTTTCTGATTTATTGAGTTTTCATCGTCATTGTTTGTCTAATAAGTCTTATATAATTGTCAATCATCGCTGTCGATATTCTTGAATCATATTTTAGAAATTTATTGATAAAATTGACTAGACAGATTTTAAAACTCATTATGGATTTATTTTAAATAAATCATTAATAATCACTTAAATTCAGATAGTTTAAGTGATTTTTTTGCTTTGTTCACCACTTGAGATTCTACAGCGAATATGTCGATTGTCTTAATATATTCTAAATTGAAAAATTGTCAAAATTGAACATGAATAGTATAATATTAATTGCTTACTATCAATTCTACATCAATTATGTATTGTATTGATAAGGAAATTCAACTAATGAACCCAGATAAATTGCTACAAAGTTAAGGTGGAGTATACATTATAGAATATGCATAATTTTGTTTTAAAATACTGAACATGACATCATTACCACATGACATCGTCGATGCATCATCACTAAGCCAGTTCAAGACTTTGGTCAACAATTTGATAAGATATGCGGATTAAGACAACATTAGAAAATTTCATCCTGGGATTGCTTGTTACATATTTGTTTTGTTTCGATTGTGTTGTATAATGAGTGGGCAGAACAGTATTTTTCGGTCAAAGCCCTGTATACATAATAATAAGTCATATACCGATTATTGTTCGAGAGTAAGTGGCGTGCTCAAAGTAATAATCATAAGGTTTGAGAGCTTCCTGACTGGGGGAAGCTCCTCCTGGTGGCTGTAGTCGGAAACGAAATTAAAACCGCTTTATTCGATGAATTGTTGTATAATGTAGGATTACCTCGTGGTTCCATTGCAAACTGCATATTCTCAGTGGATTCCGTTGTGTTTCCCAGAATTGTTAGCTCTGCTGCACATTTTTGTTGATGCTTTCGTTTCTAGTGTTGTGTTATATAATGAGTGGGCTTACGGCATCTTTAAATCAAAGCCCTGATACATAATAAGTCTTATACCGATTTAATTTTTTAAAAGCGTATATTTTTGTGCAAGAACTGTCAAACCAACTTAGTGATCAATATTTAAATTATCATTGTATTATTGATTTTTGTATTATCAATATTTGTATTATTGTTTGATAAAAATGTAAAAAGTACCAATAATAATTTGTATACACATTAATTGCACACAATGTTTGACTTATGATAGCTGCTGAACCGTTAATATTATGGAATGTTGACTATAGTCATGTTACACCCTGTTAGAAAATCTGTAGCAAAAATAAATGGTTTATGCAATTTGTTAAGTTATTGTAAACATTTAATTTATAAAATATAATGATATATATAATTAATATAATATAATATATTATAATATAATATATTATATTTAATATATTTTAAGAAACATAAAATATATTAAAATATACAATAAGATTAGATTGTATAATATAATCCGTAGCAATTATTTAATAATTGATGTTATAATGAAAATATGGTTGTCTATTAATTATTAATTTTAATTAATAACATAGCACATAATATAAAATTTACTTAATAAACAAAATTTATTCATTGTTTCTACCGATCTGGAGAAGGGTTGTAGAGGCAGTGCACGGACGAGACGTAAACAAGTGTCACGATCCAGAGTAACAGACCAAACTTCCCCTTCAGAAAGAGCTAAGCGCTCCTTGGCAAGATCGAGAGTATGATCTCTCCACCTATATCGAGGTCTGCCTGGGGTTTCCGTCCAGAAAGTCCGATCTGAAACACTTTACAAGAAATACGCGCCCTACCAATCCTCAAAACGTCGCCTAGCACCCTCAGCTGAAGTTCTTCAACATGGAAGAGCAGCGACTTTACTCCAAAATTCTCGCAGATGACAAGCTTCGAACTTTATCTCCAAGGCTGAAGAAGGCCACACACGTAGGAACCTTATTTCGGTGGCCTGTACTTGATATCTAGTCCTTTCAGTCATTATCCAAAGTTCATTACGTACGCGAGGATTGGTAAGAAGCCTGAACGATAAATTAAAAGCTTCGACTTTACCACAAATGATCTGTGCAAAGAACTCATTACTATGTTAGCTGAACAAATTCTTCTATCAATATCCCTATGATTACTACAATCACTCGAGAATAAAACGCTCAAGTACTTGAACTTTCCCATGCCGGGTAAGATATTATCACCAATTAGTATCGACAATGCTACCTTGTTCTCAGAAGATCACATCGAGACAGTTTTGGGTTTGCTAACTTCCATACTGGTCACTTGACTTTACCTCGTAAATCGAACCAGCGAACATTGTAGGTCAGCAGTGTTTGAGGCCAACGAGACAACATCGTCTGCAAAGAGCAAATATTATATCCTGATGGGACCAAACTGAACACCAAACTCCGACAAAGCGGACCGTCTCGAAATTTTACTAATCTAGAAAGGAACAAAAGTGGAGATAAAAAACAGCCATTACAGAGCCCAACAGCTACAAGAAACGAATCTGACTTCCTAACTAAAACAATAACACAACTCGCACTTAGTTTGACAAAGTGGCACATCTACACAGCGGTAGTGCGAAACTTTGCATTCCTTAAGTACCACCCACAACTATCTCTTGGTGCCCGGTCGAATGCCTTCTCCAAATTCACGAAACACATGTGGACTGTTTGAGCCTACTCACAGGTGCATCGAGAATAGTTGAGAGAGTGAAGAGCTGATCCGTAGTTCGTCAACCAGAACGAAAGCCAAATTGCTCATCCTGCAACTGTCTCTCGACTATCGATCGTATCCTTAACTCAGGGATCCATGCAAATAGCTTACTGAGTATGCAAAGAAGAGTAATGCCCCTAAAATTTGAGCATTCTCTTCGATTCCCTTTATTATATATCGGAATGACGATCACAGTTTGCTGATCACTAGGAACCTTTCCTGACTTCAGTGCGACGTTGAAGAGTCGTGTTATCCACTTCTTACCTTCAACGCCAAAAGCCTTCAAAATCTCAGGTCGAATATCATCAATCCCGGCAGATTTGTTATTACGAAGTTTGTGAACAACAGTAATGATCTCTGTCAAGATAATGGGACCTTTCATTAAGTTCGAAAATTATTTTTCTACGAGAGAAGGCACGTCATCCGTCCGATGACGTGCCTTTCCAACGACTAAATACGTGCCTTTACTTTTTTAAATGATCTTTCCAACGACTAAGTATGTATTTAATATCGAATAGCAGATACCCACGATTGTCCAAAAGTTTGAGCATATTTATGCTTTCCAAACTCGAAAGGCTTTGATCGTTTTCAAGAACATCTTAGAAGCTGATTGATATTCAAGTTCTAGATGCTTACCGAACTTCATCCAAGTTGCTTTCTTTGACTCAGCACTTGCTAGATCTGCATCTCTTTTGGGATGTTGATACATGTGATGATTGCCTCCACGACATACACCTACATTCTTCAAACCACAGATCTTTTAAGACGCTGTGCCAAGCGAAGTTTTTAACATAGATTATTCTTGTTCTATATTCTCCCCCTTCTCGCTATTGGGTAAATTCCATTAGGATGTAGTTAGTAAAGACTTCCCTTACAGAAGAATCTTCCAGACGTTCCCAACGAACCCAAATACTACGTTGTGGTTTTCCAGGTATGTATGGTAGCCTACTTTGCCAGCGAATCTCACTAATTATAAGGTAATGGTCTGTTTATAGTTTAGCCCCACTCTTCACATAAATGTCCAGGACATATTGTCACAAATCAGATGATTTGTTTACGAACTCAAACATTGATCGTTGACTAAGAGTATTCTGATGCCATGTGCATCGATGGATCCCTTTATGCTCGAACATGATGTTCGAGCATAAATTGTTAAACTTACAAATTGTTACGATAACAGAAATGCAACAACTCATCACTACTCGCGTTCAGATCAAGGGTTCTGTTCCTCCCACCACTCCCTTTCGGGTAGCACATTCATTGCCAACGTAAGCATTAAAGTGCCTAATATAATGAGAATCACCCGCAGGTCTACTATCAAGGATACCCTGAAGATCACCTACTAAAGCTGCGTATTCCGAGCTAGTGTTGGGTGCATAAGTACACACACAACAGTTAAATACTTTCTTCGTTTGACTACAAGTCTCAAGGACTCTAACCTTTCATTTACTTGTCAAAACTTCACTTTAGCTAACGGCAACCGGTGGTTTGTGAGTATCCCAACATGTGCCTGTCGACAATTTTTCGTAGTAGCTCTCGAATAGTGCAAGGTTGAACCTTGATCCAAAAATTGAGTATTGGAACGAGATATTGGCAATTCCTCTGGTCAGCGGTGAGCTGTCCATTGTTTTAATTTTGTATCATTAAATTGTATCTCCTCATCATTATTATTGTCGTTGTTTTTATTCATTTATCTGCCGTCCCTTATGTCCTTTATAGTAATCCAATACCATGTCCTCAAGGAAACAGATTTTTTGTTTAGATATCTCTTGTCCAACATATCTTCTGATAGTCTAATATCTTCTGTTGCGATAAAGCAAAACCTCAATGACCCTCTTCAACTTTCTTAAGATTAATCCACTGTTGGGATCAGAAGATGGATCCGAGCTAGTCTATTAAAAACTAGACATTCGACTGATACAAGTCAGTCATTTATTTAGCCGCCTGAATATTCAGGTGTTGGCCATACCGCACCACGGGGAGGTTAACTGACAATAGACGAGACCCGAACCGAACACGTCACTTGACAACGGATCGGTTGAGCCTGTTTCTAGCTGCCCTATTTTAATTAATATTAATTATTATTAAGTATATATTAATATACTTAATTAATATATAAATGATTGATTAATGTACAATTTGTACTTACAGGATCTGCACCTATCATTATGCGAAATGTTTTCGAAAGTAAAGGTTTTCTATGACAATTTGATATTTAAAGGAATCGAGAATCGGAAATATAATATTATACTTGTTGCTTAGGGCTGAACAATTAACGATAAATATCATTAATACTTGAATTAAAAATATTGCCTTAAGTATTTAAAGTTCTGGCTTGGTACTTCTCACTCGTCCTGGATTTGTACTTCTCATTCATCCTGGTTTTGCACTTATCACACATCCTGGATTTGTACTTCTCACTCATCCTTGTTTGTACTTCTCATTCATCATGGTTTTGTACTTCTCACTTCCATTTAACGTGCTTGATCTGCATTGAATTAAAATAACAAAACAAAATGTTTGAAAACTACATCAATGCATTTTTAAGCACGTAGTCTTAATCTGTCAGAATCTATATGTGGTCATAAAGTATAATTTTGTATTTTTTTATTTAATAACAATTGTTATGCAAACTTAAGTTAAAACAATAAAACTGTAGTTTTTAAATAGTTGATACTGATCAATTCTTGATAAATAATTATTGGAGCTGGATCAAAGAAAAGAGTATTTTTTTTGATATTTCGCAAACTACTATTAGCACCTTCATAAAATTACTTCAGGTAATTTTCTGACGTCGAATGACCAACAAGATAGTCAAATACAGAAAAATGAAAGTACAAACAGATATTTTTTAAATAGTTGATACTGATCCATTCTTGATAAATAATTATTGGAGTTGGATCAAAGAAAATAGTATTTTTTGATATTTCGTTAGTATTTGTTAGCGAAATATCAAAAAAAAATAATAACCTATAAAAATAGTTGATACTGATCCATTCTTGATGAATAATTATTGGAGCTGGATCAAAGAAAAGAAGAAATTATTTTTGATATTTCGCTAACTTCTGTTAAATTAAAAAATATACCAATTATTCAAAGTATTAAAATTATTTTATTTTAAATTACATTTAATGAGGACCATGCAACAATATTTTTGCCATTTCTATCCTAGGCTTTGCTTCGACTAAAACGAACTTTAATGAAATCCGTCTCGTCACCATATTTTTGGCTCTCTGTATTCGGCGTTATATCGAATGTAGAAAACGAAAAATGCATTAAAATAAGTATATTGAGCACTGCTGGTTCAAATTCTGATGCCAAAATCTCATGCACGTTACTTCTTGAAAATTTAGGCATATAGCACTAAACATCATCAGTTTTACAAAGAGTACTTTATATGCCATATTATTTTTTGACGATTTTTTGAATTTTTAATAGTTGATATTGATCCATTATTGATAAATAATTATTGGAGCTGGATTTAAGAAAAGAGGAAATTATTTTCGATATTTCGCTAACTTCTGTTAGCATCTTCAGAAAATTAGCTTATTTCTGAAGGTAACTTTCTGAATATGCTAACAGAAGTTAGCAAAATATTAAAAATAATTTCTTCTTTTCTTTGATCCAGCTCCAATAATTATTTATAAAACTGTAGTTTTTGATATTTTATGCTAAAATAATCATTTCCAAAATTGGAATTTTCAAGTTTCATAAAATTTCATTGTTGAATGAAATATCAGAAATACTTTATGATATCATTCTCTTGAAATCAGTTAGCTTATATGATCTAGAGATATTCATTAATATTTTAATGAAGTTGATACATTGGTGTTTATTATTCAATAGTTTTACATTAAACATTTAAATAACTTTGAATAATTTCTAATTTATTTAAATTAATTAGTTACAATATGCTGATAATTATTTTACAATCATTACAAGAAGGCGAGGAAACAGGAATATTTATTTGATTACAAAAATCCAATATTTCGACGGCATTACGGCACGCCATCTTCAGGGTTGTAATTTGCTTGAAAACTTAAGAAAATTTATAATTCTTCAAGCTAATTACAACCCTGAAGATGACGTGCCGTAGTGCCGTTGAAATATTGGATTTTTGTAATCAAATAAATATTCCTGTTACCTCGCCTTCTTGTAACAATTTTGATTGAAAACGAATTTTCTCTATTATTTTACAATCAGTATCGATAATTCCGATTTTGAAAACTCGGAATTTATAATTATTTATCAATCTAAATAAAAGATAAAAACGTAATTATTACTTTGGTTTAATTTTTATAAACGTTTTGATTCACAATAGATATTAGGGAAGGAAGCGATGCTTTAAAACCTTGTAAAACATTATTAATAACTTTTTTAAAGGTATTTATTATTTTGTTTATTAAATAAACATTTCGTTTATCATTGCAATATATTTCTTCTTATAATGTTTGGAGAAACAAACTAGAATTATTTATCGCTCTAAATAAAAGATAAAAATGTAATCCGAGTACCAGGAACGTGAAAAATTAACGAAAGTATTACTTTGGCTTACATTTTTATAAATTTTTCGATTCACACTAGATTGTTGGTAAGAAATACATGTTTTAACACAAGTTGACTTATTTTTATATAAAAGAATGTTTTCTACGAAAGAATATTTTGTATATTATTTATGTAATATAAAATAAAAATAATATATATTTTATATATTTATATAATATATAATATTTTTATATAAAAGAATATTTTTATCAAAATTTAAAATTTTAGCCTCTCATTTTAACTTATTTTAATCAGTTCTTTTAATTATTAGTCTCAGCATATTAATTTCTTAACATTCTGACCCTGAAATCATTAACTGATCACAATTTTTTGATTATACAACACTAAGTCGTAAAAATTTCGATTCTGAACGTTATATTTATTATAACATATGATTTCTATCAAATATTTAAATTTATCACATCAAACAGAATGTACAAATATTTGGTGAAATTCATTATCTAAGAGGTTGTTTAAGTATTATAACGAAATTATTTTGTTTTATCTCATAACTTCGTCTTAATGTTTTCGTTTATTAATTTTAAACTTTTACTGACACATTTTATGTATTCTGTACTCACAAATTTAGAGATGTAAATCTCATAGAAATTATAGAAATTTATAATTTGTAATAAAATAAATGGCATCAATATTTATTTATCATAAATAAATGATAAATAGATAAACGAATAAATAATGAATTTATTCATTTAAATAAATAAATAATGAATTTATTCATTAAAATGAATAAATAAATTGACGATAATTATGTAAAAAAACGATATGTCGCTTCGACCGCTATTCCTCAACATAAATACCAAGAGGCCAAATACATGCTATAGATGCAAATATAATAGAAATTATAGAAATTTATAATTTATAATAAAATAAATGGCATAAAATAAATGAATGGATAATTGCATAAATAATTGATAAATAAAAAATTATAAATAAATGATAAATAGATAAATAAATAATGTGAATGGGTAAATGAATAAATTTATCCATTTAAATTAATAAATAAATGAATTTTATTAATGAAATAAATGGCATAAACTATTAATTAGAAAGTGATTGTATTTTAATGATGTATTTCCTATGATGGAATTTATTGATGAGCTTAACATTTTAATGACTTGAAATTTTTATGAACGATTAATATAAAATATACCATGTTTTAAAATTAGGGACCAAATATATGAGTCCCTAATCTTAACTTTAATAAATATTTGAGTTCATCATTAATGTAGATTAGAGTTCTAATAAATTTTAGAGTTTATCATGAGGAACTCAAATATTATTGAATTCGATATTTAATCTATTATATTTAATATTCTTCGCGAGTCATGAATGCTCATTCAAAATTGTTTCTTGTAAATTAAAAAAAATGACTTCATTAGTCAAGACTAAAATGCAATCGAACCCATGACAGCTCAAATTAATCTTTAGGTAACATCATGGAAGGTATAATCTCAGTAAAATACTGATCCCTTTGGATAGAGAATCGATCTTTATTTTGATTATACACATGCTAATTAATATAACGAGAAAAATACAAATTAATTGATCCATTATTGATAAATAAATATTGGAGCTGGATCAAAGAAGAGAAAAAATTATTTTTGATATTTCACTAACTTCTGTTAGCATCTTCAGAAAATTACGGGTATTTTTCAATCATTGGGTAATTTTCTGAAGATGCTAACAGTAGTTAGCGAAATATCAATAAAATAATTTCCTCTCTTCTTTGATCCTGCTCCAATAATTATTTATCAATAATGGATAATTGTCAACTATTTAAAAAATTACTTGAAATGAAGTAATCATATCAACTATTTAAAACAAAATATTTATCCTAAATTCTTTTGATCAATCATTTAGCACTTAATTAAGATATCAAATAATAATTTTGTTCCCATGTATTATTTTAACAATTTCATTATTAGTCTTCTCGCTTTTGATACTAATGTTAAAACTGAAACCATAGATTTTCTGTTTGGTTTTATTTTTATGGAACTCTAGTTTTAAACATTTATCAATTAAATTTTTAAATGATTTTCAAATAATATAATTACTTATTATAGCTCATTACTTATCATATTCTTAAAATTTCATTATTTATTATATTATATAAATAATATGTATATTATTACATATAATATTTATTATATGCCGACAGTGCGTGAAAGGTTCCTTCTTTTCGACCTTCTAGTTATGTATCGATTAATTAACGAAGATGAACATTTTCCAACAAATAGAGTTGAACTTAATGAACGGGATGGACGTAGAGGGTACTCGAAAGTACTGGTAGTACATGAGCACGGAAAATACCCTCGTCATTTTCTACTGTCCAATCGAGCGGTGAATGTTTGGAATCGTCTTCCAGTTGATGTCGTTGCAGTGCATACAATCAATGAATTTAAATCCAATATAAAGAGCTGGATTCGAAATGAGAACGAGTGGTGGTTGCTGCAGTACCCATGGTTCTGATATATATACTGAATGATTTTTTTTGATTTTTTTCTTGTATTATTTTTTTTGCTAGCGGTCAAAACAGCCTCATGGCTATGACCTGTAATAATAATTATATTATTCAAATATTATTTATATTATATTATTGCTCTATATTATTTATATTATATTATCATGATATTATTTATATTATATTATTATACAGTTGAATTCTTTATAACACTAATATTAATGATAAAGAAGGTGTATATCTAGATATGAACATTAAATTAACATTAACTAAAACTGTTATTAATTTATATCGTAAAGATGACATATTTAAATTTACAAGAAACATATTTTTGAATGTGCATTCATGCATACCATATAATATAAAATAAAATACATTGAATAATGAAATTTTAAGAATTGTCATAACATGTAATATAGCCTTTCTTCAAAATCATTTAAATACTTTAATAGATGGATATTTTAAACTAGGATACAATATAAATAAAATCAAAGATGAATAGTAAATAATATAATTTGTATTAGAATAAGATATTGCTATAGATAATCAAATTTCAACAGAGGAAATAACTCATTATCATCTATTTGGCCTGTTGCTATTTTGTGTTTAGAAATAACGGTCAAATCGACATATCGTTCTTTTTTACATAGTTATCGTTAAAACAACGGGTTAACAATAAATATTGAACTATCATAAGATATTTCTGTGATATTTACTTCTTAATTTTTCTGATACTCACTAACATTTTACACTTATTTTAATTTTTCCATTTTGATGCTTATAATGGTATTCCAACATCGAGCTATAGTTAAAAAGTATATATCATGTACAATGTCAAATTTTTGGAGCTAAGAATTTTCTTGATACCTGCATTAGTAGCCCCCATATGGAGATAATAATTAGTTTCTTAAAATCTTGTGATCCATTTAATACTGAATGTGAAGATGCCGAGGCATTTTCAAAAATTATTTAACAGTTTTTACTATAAAAATACAATATAGTAGTTATTGACCTTTTAGTTTTTATGCTGCTTTCTGAATTTGTAAAAGTATCAATAGCAGAAAATGGAAATACCTGCCAGATAAACGATTGAGTTTGTTGGTTTTATTTTATTTTATCCTTTCTATGTGAAATAAAATGATAATTTGATAGAAAATTTTACAACTTTAAAAAATACATTTTATTTGAATGCTGAGGTAACAGTTCTAGTATTAAAACAAGGATTTATTTTAACGTGGCAAATGCGTGCCAGCGCACGCTTACATGACCACAACAAAACAAGACTGTGAATCAGGTGTCGAGAAGGTGTAATAATAATTAATAATTAAATCATATTAATATTATTAATTAAATCAGGTGTCGAGAAATCATTAGTTGTAAAAATTTGCGGCTCCGTAACTGTCTCGGTAGATTTATCATAAACTTGACAAAACCCATCTTGCTGCGATACAATTTGGGGCTCCTTCACTGTCTCAGTTGCTTTATCAGAAATTTGAGAAATTCGATCATGCTGCGATGCCATTTCCAATTGCTCTAAGCGTTTTATTAACAAGTTGATTTGTTTCGCCGCACAGAATCCGCAGTAGAACGGTGGCCCGCCACAAGTTTCCTGACCCAAAGCACAATTATGTGTTACTGATGTCCAGATTTGACAGCCGCTAGCGGAGCATTCCACTTGTATGTTCTCGAGCTTGCCGGTTTTATCGGTATCAACAGAGATTGCTCGCTTGGCTTTTGGTAGATTTTTCTTCTTGGCTCCCATTAACTGTAGGTTGCAATAGTTTACAATTTTAAAACTGCGCTCCTTGTTGTGTGTTTAAGGTCTTAAAATTTTTTGTTCTCCTGTATAATGCATATATGTGTAAGTAGTTAATAGGTACAACAAGATAGTTTAAGTTTATTTTGTTTGGATGGATAATAAATAATATACTTTGTATTAGAATAAGATACTAGATAGTTTTATCATAGGAAATACATCATTAGCATGTATTTGGCCCCTCTGCTATGTTGGGTAGAGGAGTTAGGGGCCGAAACCTAATAGCATAGCAGTTCCTCCTGATGACATCTAATTCTTATTCTGATACAACGTCTGTTATTTATTAGTCAATTCATAAAAATGACGTTTATTTTAAATTTCAATTTTTTAACTTGATTTAAATTAAAAATAAAGATAAAAAAATTTTTAAATCTTATTTAAATAAGATTAAATATTTTTATGTCTATAAATTTATAGTCAAAATATGTTAGATTAGAAAATATAAAAATATAATTTTATGTTTATTCCTTTATTAGAGTCTTTCCTATCGCGATATACATTTATCTTCCGCCATCTGATTTTAATCTTAAATCAAATTAAAATTTTCAATATTCAATGTTATGTCTTTATTTTTATTTAATTATAAGTGGTTTATTCCATTTTAATTTTATTTTTTATATTGTTCAGAATGTAATCATATTTTACTTGAACACGTGCTTAACTAAATCAGATTTCTGAGTTATTTCTAATTATAATTTATACTTTACAGCATTTGTTCATGTATCTTCTTCCCATTTAGTATTTTTGTTCTTTTGAGCTGTTTTATTAACAATGACCAACGTATCAAGGAACATTGCTGTATTGATTATTAAAACAGTATTTTTCAAATTGACATTATTTGAAATTTTTAAGTCTCACGATGTTTGCATTTGTCACCGAAATATTGCATTTTAAAGTGAACGATCCCTGTTCTTTTAATATCAGTTGTACTTTAAGTTGCTGAAACCATCGATTTATAAATCAACACTAGGAACTGAGTATTAAAAAATATTTTCAAAATTGCATTTTAAAATGAAAGATCCCGGTTTTTTTTAAATTTTTATGTCCTCTCGTAATTAGAATCTTTCGTCGATATATGAGAATGGGTATTACCATAAAAGCTTCTGACATTATTTAGAAGCCACAAAGTGGTTATACTTTGCTAAATAAAGCATTATTATCTTGCAAGGTTGGAGGTACTACTCTTATTAGGCACGATCTTATGCGCAATCTTATAGCGGAAGAGTTGTCTGATGTCTGTAAGGACGTAACGATTGAGCCGCAACTACGACCGGTTCCTGACGCTTGTCAGTTTTTGACAATGACCACATGCAGGGATGAATAAGTACGATCTGACATTAGTTGTTCGGGCTACTCGAAGGGTACATGGTGCGACGTATACAATCATTTGGCACCATCTTACATAATGAAAGGCCCGACAAGAAGCCAAGCATATCACGAGCAGAGAAAATACGCAAAATATGGACAGAGAATTGTGGAAATCGAAAATGCAATGTTTGTACCTGTGACGTTCTCGAGCCCAGGTGGAATTGGACCAGAAGCGGACAAACTATTGAAAATTATCGCAAGAAAGAAGGTGGATCGAGGAATCTCAAATTATCCACGAGAAATACGACAACTGCGTGCGAAGGTGATCATCACACTGGCGTCTCTAGCATCGTTGTGCATTCGCGCTACAAGACATCGCCTCCAGCACCAATTTCGATTTGGGCACAGTTCGGATGCGATTGCGAATATTAAGTCCAGCTGATTAATAAGAATATTGAGGACAAAATATGACTACTAACAGGCCCATTTGCGGGAACCAAATTTTGTAATTGTCACAAGAATAAAAATTATTATTAAAAAATATTATTATAGAAGCCACCACAATTTTTCAAATGAATATTACAAGTATATGAAATGATTTAGGAATGAATGCAATCCGTGTGACTTTTGAATATTATTTATGATCAATTTCTTATTCATCATAAAATAATATAATATAAAATAATACACTTTTGGAAGCACACCCTTATGTGCATTCATATTTTTGTTCTCGTTATCTTTTTATATAAAGTCATTTATATATTAAGATCAAATAGAATAAATTTTGTAATTTTCACTTCCCGGATCTGACTACATTCAGATTGTCCATCTTAAAATCATTAAAAATTTATCAATGTGTTTTAAGATAAAAAAGTTCCGATCGGTCAATTGTTAAAAAGTCACTAACACCGTCGATCTAATATAATGCGGATCCAATATTATGCTCAAACTCGTAATTAATTACTATGTGCTCAAAAATTGAATATTATAATATTTATTTCAATTTTGATTGTTAAAATAAGCCTCTTTTTAACGTACATCACATAAGCTACAAGAAACTGTGTATTGATAATGATCCCTTTATTATTTTAGCGACTTTTTTATTAGAGTTTGACTCACTCGTCTCTATTTGAGTTATAATGATATACTGAACATTTTCCTTTCTTTAATGCACTTACTGCAATGTTTTAAGTAAGTATTTTCCATGTTCAAATCTCTATAACGGATGTAGATACGCATTTTTTGGTTGACATAATGTCGTATAGCTATTTACAATTATATAAATATATGTTCTTTATTTGTGAAAATATTTTCACACACATATATATACGTTTATCGTTTAAGTGAAAAGTTTCGTATAATATTTTCGGTTAATGTACTTTGAGCGTTATTGAATAAATCTATTAATCCATTAATGCATGAATGTGTTAATAAATGTATTAATTTATTAATAAATATATGCGCTAATAATTTAAAGCAAGTTAAATCATTCTTTAAGATTCAGGGTAGTTGACGTGCCATTTGATAATTGTAATAAAAGCAATTTAGATGTCTTTACATCCGTACATCCTGTCTCTGTAAAATATACCTTACAATCTTTGAAATTACAAATTCTAAGTTTTTTATTATTATTTTCACTATTATGTTTTGTGTCTGAAATGTATTAACCATGTAAGTACGAAGTGTGTTCAGCCTTACATGAATCTACGCAGTAAATTTTAATTAACTCTGCTCAAGATTTCAATTCACTCGGGGTCGTGATTTACGGACTCTTACGTATTTCTCAAAACCTAGATGTAGTAATGTCGAAGGAAATTACATTTATTAATAAATCAATTCTTTTTAATTTATATTAATTCCTCAATTCCTATTTATTCAAACATATCGAATAAGTGCTGTATCATACAAATGATAATATTATATATTAAATATATAATAAATTATAGCATAACACGATAATATATAATTAACGACATCTCAATACAATTTTGGCAATCAATATCATCGTTACAGTTGAGCTACAAACAACGCAAAATTATAAAAAATATTTTTGTATTTAAGCACATTTAGAACTGATAAATAATGGGACTTAGAATTTACTTTTGTATGATTTTTTGGAATGTAGGAAAAATAACATGCAGTTTTATACAAATCGAAATTTTTATTCTTATATTTTTCTTGTTATAGAAATATTTAATTATTAATATTTATTGATATTAATCCATAAAGCCACTCGAATTTTCGCTAGCTGATATTTTTCGTGCTTTGTTCCAAAAACCATCTTCCTCGACCAACGACAGTAGTTTAACACACACACTTACATCACTTTAACCATTTACATTCATTCTTCCGCAGATTTCGTATTTCAACCAACATAGGCGTTCTAATTATCTTTGTAGCAACTTTGCACTACACAACGTTTTGTCGCACATCTGAGCTTGATATATTTGTATTCTCCGAGATATTTTTGTATTCTTAGAAATAGAGCTGTATATTTTCGCCGATCACTGTCCGCTGGATTAAATTCGCATTTTACTCCAGATAGGAATTACCATCCTCCTGCTTGGATTCAACTAACAAGGTTTGTAAATTAAAATCTGATGCAACCGATTTGACCTTATCTGACGTTGTGAATCTTGGAAATAAAGTCTGTCTATATATACAACAGTAGCAATATTTTTCAATTATTGTTTTTATCGCGTGTAAAAACCTCCCTCTTGTTATTTCTAACATATTATCGGTGCTCATTGCATCTCTTAAATTGTAAAATTCGGGTCTGCTGCTAATCAACAGGCTTACATATTGGATTATTATAAACTAGTCCACATTTAAAATCTCAGAGTCAAAATATATTTGTTAAAAATATATATAACTCAACATTATGAACTTAAATCATTTTCACGTGCATCCAAATTTGAGATTATATTCTAGAATTAGTGATTTTATCACTATAACGGAATATGCGTCCCGCCATGCTTGTTAGCCGAGTATTAAACGGCATTTATCAAATTTAGAAACAAGATGTTCGAGTCTAAATCCTTTATTAACTGCATTACTTATAAATAATAGAGTTAATTAATGCAACGAATTGAAGAACTCAACTACTCTCTCAAAGTGTAAATGTAGAAAAATCCCGTCTCCCTACATTACGATTACTGCAGTTTTAAATACATTATCATTCAAGTTGATAAGTGTTGCAATATCGAAAGGTTTAACAGTGCTTTTGATCAATTCATTATATATTAATAAATCAACGTGTTATTAGTTACACGATATATTGATTTCGATATATTTATCATCAATAAATTCAGGAATAAAATTAATGATATGAAATTATTTATATCATCAAACATTTATTATTAAACATCATTATTTCATTGCAATTTTAAATTAGATTAGTTTACGAACAATCTATGCTATTCAAAATTTTCATTCTGGATTATTTACCAAAATAAATGCAACCCCGTAAATATATCGATGAAATATTGGGATATCACTTAAAATATATTGACACTAAATGTTCACGAATAAGTATATCATTAAAAAACCTTTGTTCTGAACTAAAAGTTATATTACCTTGTGTGAAGAATCACTTTGTCCCTGTTTTTACGAATGGACTTTGACCTATCGTACGTAATAACTTGATAATACGATCAGCGTTTTTTTAATTCTATTATATATTTCTGGTTTATGAGTATTTATCATTAATTAAATGTTTTTAAATATTAAATTCTCACTTGCAATTTTATTTTAATATAAATATTTGAAATATACCCATTAATTAAATTTAAATATTAATTGTATAAACCGGAATCATAAGGCAAAATCAATTCGAAAATATATGATTATGACTGACAGACGCTTTTTGTGAATTACAAATGCCACTAGTCGAGCAGCATTCGTATATAATCACACATTCAATCAATAACGTACATAGTATTCCATAGCATCGACTGGACTGAGCTATAGCTCAGTCGTTAATCGTCGACTGTTTACATTGTATAGCATCAACTGAGCATCACACTGTTTAAGGTACTAATTGATTTCTGTATATAATGTAGGGTGAATCCGCTTTATCATCAGGTGCCCTTACGTCTTTCGACAATGCGGATTTGTGGCTCTGACGTGTGCATACATAGATGTCAATAGAGGTACATGCTCGAGGTTTGAACCTCTTACATAGTGTTTACAGTTCACACGCTCCCACCATTCAGTAAGCCGGGCTGAATTGTGGAAATAGATAATCTGTTTCATTTAATTGCTTACGCGTTAATTAGTATATTTGCTATTTTAATTTATAAATAGGTTCCCACGACACGTTATTATTTTATTAAATTTCGGTTCATTTTCTTTGACCGGAACTATAATGCTGTATAGTTATAGAGTCATATGATGTCATTTTATTTTATATGAGATATAAAGTAATATGTTATGCTGAGTATTTCCATATTTCCAATATGGACAGTGCAGTGAGTAATAAAATAATTAAGCTAGTCGTCATGCTAGATGCAGGAGATAGATCCAAAACTCTATATGATATTTATCACTTGTGAATAATGCTTTAACATTTTACCATCAAAATGACAATGCTTTTTTAGTGCATTGTGCTATTACAATTATTAAAATAAAGTAATATCAAAATTAAAACGACTTAGAGTTGAACATTACGATTAAAACGTGAATCGATTGCCACTCTGTACCTTTGCACTTTACTCTGTGATGAATAATGACCGTAGGGATCACCAAAGTCTTTAGATTTTGAGCTTAACTCATTAGGTTAAATTTATTTTAGTCGAAATTAAATCGACGTACTTCATTGATAAAAATTGTACATTCAGAAGCCAGAGAGAGCGTCAAGTCGAATTTTTTAAGGCCACGATTCGCGACTCATATTACATGATTAGTTTAGATTCACTTCGTGAGAGGGCAAACGAGAAAATAACTAATGAATGTAATAAATTTAAACAAGGAATGATGTGATTAAATAAATCAAGTTTTCGAAGCCTAAAGTCAATATTCATTAATATCTGATATTATCTGATATATTTAGCGTTAATCAATAAAATTAGTATAATATGTAATAGTATAATTATATTTTATATATTTTAATAGTAAAAACAATACTCTATATTCGCATGTTAATTTATATTGCGAAAAATTATAAAAATTGTTTTTTAATTTCGAGGAACTATAAGGTATAATTAAACGACAACAAAAATTATTTTAATATTTCGCTAGTAACTACTAGCATCTTCAGGAAATTAATATTAATTCTGGAGATGCTAGTAGTTACCAGCGAAATGTTAAAACAAATTTTGTTGTCTTTAACGAAATTAACATTAATTAATTAATATTATTAATTCTGAAGATGCTAGTAGTTACCAGCGAAATGTTAAAACAAATTTTGTTGTCTTTAACTATACCTTATAGTTCCTGGAAATAAAAATAAATAAATATCAGGATGGATTTATTTCTAAATTCCTAATTAAAATTCTCAATTTTATATTAAGTAAATATAAAAAATATATGGACCAAATTATACTTCAATTGCAATCAAGGCATCTGGTGTAGTCGGCCTACATGAATAAATTGAACAAATAAAATAATTAATAAAGCATTTTAGCATTAAAAATGTTGTTTTTTTTGAACGGGGATTGTTTATGCAAACGTGAAGACAATATCTATAGCTGGCTTATCTATTGCAATGTATTCATTGCAATGTACACCTGTAAGGTATTTCCATCCACGCCTACTAAACAAGAAACGGTCGTAAGAATATCAATTTTTCTAACATCTTGTTGCCAACGTAAAGGAAGGAACGAATCATTCTCTTTAGAAAATATCAGCTTGCCTTGTATTGTTGGCTTTAGTTACAAATTACTTTTTATTAATTATTTTGCAACAATACTTGACGATACTTTAGCAATACTTTGTAATTAACGAAATCTAAATCCGCTTTAAATTTTTAAAATTGACTTTTAATATTTGCTGGAATTTTGGAGGACGATCAATAAGCACTATTTTATTTTTATATTTTGCTAGCTGCTACTAGTCTCATCATAAACGTTTTGTTTCTGATGAGGCTAGTAGCATCTGGCGAACTATAAAAGTAGATTAGTGTTTTATTGATCCTTCTCCAATATATTCTAAATTTAAAAAGTGAATCATCATCTGTTATTTTTAAATTTACGTAGCGTTGATTTTTCTCCGAACGGAGATTTCTATTTTTGTACAATCTTGAGGGTAGAAAAATATAACAAAGTTGTTTAAAAATAGTGCATAATTCTGATATCTAAGTATTTATAATTTCAAAAAATAATCGCTGAGGCCAGAACTGCTATAGCAAATAGAGCAGCAAGTTCAGCTCTCTCTCTATATATATAATATATAAACGATTGAGATAAAAAGCTGTTTTCGCACTACGACAACTGCTTTTATAAGAAACATGTTGAACTAGTAGTTATTATAATAAATAATATAATGATATAAAATGATTATAATAAATAATATAATGATATAATGATATTATTTATATAGCTTAAAGTGTCGTTATTATATATGAGTCTTTATAACATAATTATATAAATAAAATCATATTACTAAAGAATTCAAAACCATACATAAACGGAAAATAAGATAGAATAAAATCGACTCAATCGTTCAGACAAGTCGCGGTGTCACTTGTTTTTATTGATATCAAATAATAAAATAGCTGAATGTACATTAATTCAAAATTTAAATATATAAATTTTTATATATTATATATTTAAATATATATAATATATAATAATAATATTATTCATTATATATTTAAATATATAATGACCGCCGGTGATACCGACGGTCATTACTTGCACAGTAAGTACAAACATCCATAATGTCAATCAATTCAAGTTTTAAGCGTACTCAAAGACGTTTTAATCTTGACGGTAAAATGTTAATTTTTTTGACATTAAAACCATGTGTTCTTGAATTTGGGCTTAAGCCTTTATTCACAGGTGAACTCTGGTACGCTATACGTTATATTTCACAAGTAAACTCCGATCCAATATTTTACATCTACAGATACACCAAAATATATTATTTTCTGTTGAATGTAACTAAAATTGGAATTTAAACAGCATAGGCATTATGCTGAATGGAAATAATTGATATAAAATGACAGATCAAAATTTTACAGGCCACTATTAGCGGGAGTGAATGTCATAATTTCGTCCTTCTTTTATTATGTCATAAATTTTGAAATCTGATAGCATCTGAATAGAATTTTTAATCAATTTATTGAAATACCCGTAAATTTCTTATGTTCACAACTGATATACAATTTATATTTCAGCCGTTTTATGGCCTATTTTGTGACTGCCACATTTAATCTCTAAGCATTTCGTAGTTTTTGTCTATTCGATATCTTTTATGCAAAAATGCACGTTATGAATTTTGATTAGAATTTTACTTGAATTTGTGCTTACTTTGATTTATCAACGAACACGGTTTATATATCACGAAATTTAGTTAATTGTAATATTATTATATTATAATATATAATATTTTGTAATATATTATTATAATATATTATAATAATATAATATATTATTTATAATATAATATTTTGTAATATATTAATAATATTTAATGTATAATTATTAGTTTTATAATAATATATTAATGTTTTATTGTGTTTATCATAACTGTATATTATAATATCCAGTTATATAATATCAAATATTATAATATTTGATATTTTAATATTTGATAAATGTATACTGTATATGTGATATATGCATAATGTATATCATATGATATATGGTATATTAATTGTATCATAATATGATTTAATACTTAATGTTATTAAATGCCATTTTAATATATGTACATTTTATAAAAATTTATATTTTGTAAAAATATTATTTATTTTTATTAGAAATATATCCATTTTGACTTGTATTTAAATTTTTAAATTTCCAGGAACGATCAGGTTTAATTAAACGACAATAAAAATTATTTTGATATTTCGCTAATAACTTCTAGCATCTTCAGAAAATTCACATAAAAATCGATTTTAATAGATTTTTGTGTTAATTTTCTGAAGATGTTAGGAGTTATTATTACGATACTGTTTTTAATAACGTAATCCAATAACGCTATCAAAAATGGATACTAAAAAATTGTAAATTATTAAATATATTTAAATTATATATAATTATAATATAATAATATTTATTAACTTATTTAATATGATATCAAATGGTAAATTATTATTTACTCTATTGACAGGTATAATCTAGATACAGGCAATATTTAAATATTTAGCAATGCTTATTAAAAAATGTATTTAAAGGGATTATCTAGAGGAACTACTTTTTATTGAGTTTACTTTCAAAATTAAATCTTTCATCTATGTACCTAGGCCATATGTTATTACAACCGTTAATATGTTGAAATCGCGGCCACTAGTGTCAACCATAATGTATTGAATTTTTATCTAGTCTTGATTGTAAGTTTAAACTCCAAGGTTTATTAATCTATCAGGTATGTATGGACTTATATAAGGATTATAAGCTTCTTTAACATGAGGTTTTGCTCTTACGTATTTCGCATCATGAGTTCTTGCTTTTCCTTTTGTACGATTTTTTTGATCTATATTTTTGCCCTATGTATTTTGCCTTATTTTGTGCTTTCTTTATATACAAATTTCTTTTGTTCACGTTATTGATGTAATGCAAAATCTCAAAGTAGCTACGATTGCAGTTCGTTAATGTGTCCCAAAGTTTATATACCCAAAAGTCATCGTCTTAATTTTCTCGTCTTTTGCATTATTTATGTAGGATATTAATTAAAATCAATGTGAAAACACATTTTAAAATAACTAGGTAATGCACTTGAGTCATTATTCATTATGTGTGAGTAATTGTATAAATATAAATTAATATTATAAATTAATATTATAAATTAATCTTATCCCTTTTGCAGAAAGATTAAATCTATTTAATCTGTTAAATAGATTAATAGATTTGATTAAATATATTAATATTGATTAAATATTAATAATATTATATAATAATATTAATAATATAATATTAATATTATATATTAATATATTAATATTGATTAAATATATTAATAGATTTAATCTATTTAAAGATCAAATCTATTATAACTAAAAGTAGAAATCAGGGGCTAATATTTTAATCATTTATAAATACACTTATTAATTTAATAAAACTAGTTAATATAATTAATTGTATAAAAATTAATTAATAATTAATTATAATTAATAAAATTCTTAGTCAAATATTAAATATTCATTGTACTGTTTATGCAAACTCAACATATGCTAGCTTGAATGACACATGATAAGCTTGTATGTAGTTAGTGATATATTCAGTAGCAGTGATATTTTGTCAGCCGCTATTCAATATGTAGGTCAATATGTTACTTAATTAACTAAAACGTTTGAAGGTGATAGACGCTTGATGCTGATTAATATAGATATATATTACTCGATTAAGTTTAATGGCAGATCATAACTCAAGTAAAATTCACTTAACGTGTAAATTACAGTCAGTGAAGATATCGTTATTTAACAAAAGCCGCAGTACGGCCGATCATAAGTTAAAATGTGGCTCCTACTCTGCCAAAAGCCACAGTACGGCCGAAGTAAAAAGTTATTGATTAATGGAGCGAGTGAAGTTTTTATTTATTACAAATTCGACTTTGTAATAAATATAAAAACTTAACCTTCTTCATTAATCTATAACTAATAAATCAATAAGTGAACACAGGCAACAAAGCTTGTTAGGATATGCAACGAAAAAGTAATTTAATAAAAATTAAACTTTAATATTTTTTACGCAAAAGGACTAATTTTCAATTTAAAACCAAGTAAATAATTACTTAATGTATTCGATTAAAAAATCGTACAGCATTAATAATATTAAAATAGTATAAAAACACATTACTCTACTTTTAAAGTAAGTCAAAACGGGGTTTGGTTATTATATGTACAGTCATATAGATGCAATTACTGATTTTAATCGACTTAAGAAACGTAGTAAATGCAGTCAAATACAAATTTAAATACTATTTGTATTTAAGAGTTTCGTTAGCGTGGATATATTTCAAAATGATAACACGGTGAATAGTTAAAATTAATTATTAACATCCTTATTAACCCCCCAAAGACGCATATATTGCTTTGATAAACATTTTTACTATTTTGGACGAATTATGTTCTATTGATATAGTTACAAGATATTGTAGGTGGTTGTGCACATTAATAAAACTGAAATATTCACAACCAGTTTATTTTTCAAATGCTCAATTGGAAAAGTTCAGTTTTTTAAAAGTGATTATTGTTTGAACATTACATATATAAGAGCATTATTGTCGAAAAATAAAAGAGCTGTTATGTTAGACGACGTTTTCGTGCTCAATGCCTTTAGATCGTTGGAAAATTGTGCAGTCTTGATTGTTCTAAAAAAAAGAAATATTATTAGATAATATTTTTTAAGATTATTTATTAATAAAGTATCAGAAAATTACAATAATGTGCAAGCAACATGAATAACTTTGTCTTTGTAGTGTAGGCGCTCAATTGCATTCAGTGTTCTGTAAGCGAGGCCAGAACTGATGCACCATTCCAATTTGTATGGTAGTACTTTAACGTTGCATTAGGAAGGAGCCACCTCGCGGGTCGCCTACTAATCGGCGAAGCTTTTTGCTGAGCAAACGGAAGTTAGATGCTTCCTTGCCCATCGCACCGGTGATTTCGATGGAAACCACTGGTGCGAAACATTAATTAAAAACTAATAAAATCTGACAACTTAATTTCCATATAAAAATACATAATAAATACATGATTAAATTTTTTAAAGTAAAATCGTAAATTTATTTGAATATAAAAAAGGGAATATTGCGTTTCCAATATTGCAAACATGCGTAAATAAAGAAGTACATGCAAGAGAAATTTTAGATACGTTCTCTATTATGCTGCTCATTTAATGTGATATATTTCAAATTATATTAGAAAATTTCAAAATACAAACAATCGATATATTATCCTAGATATTTAAAATTATTATCTCGAATTGGTCTTATTTTGTGTAATAATCGATGTTCTCTAGGTGATAAGTGTCAATCTTTTGTCAATATTATTAAACTTTTACATAGCAAATTCATTAATTCGTCTCTACTGCTAATTGATCTTTATTAAATGATCTTTCTTCCTCGCTACTAGATCAGTCTTGGAATTCAAATGTTTTCATTTATCCCTATTCCTAACTGATTTATTAGAAATATTTATATTGAATGTTATAAATATTATAATATTTAAACATTTATTAAATGTCTCCTTATTAAATATTTATGAATGTATGTATTCTCTTAATTGATAACAAATTATGCGAGGATACATTATTAGTTCCAGTATTTTAGTGACAAACATGCTCGCCATTATCGATATTTATATTTGGTTCAATAGATTTGTATTTATATTTTATCTCTCAAGAAATATTTACAAAATTAAAATTTCTGGTTCAATAATAAAGTTTGGATGGCTTCGTCTTAATTATAGGTAACGAGAGTGTAACGAAAGTTTATTACTTCACAATAAAAGGCACAATTGTTTACCGGTAATTAAGCATTCATAATATATTTACAGACATAATTTTTAAACGTCACTGGTTACTAGTTACTATAAATGAAGAGGGGAGCTAATGAAGCCTGCAACGATCACGCATTGATAGTAATGTTATTTCTGATTAGAGTCACATTACAAATCATATCTTATTTTGTCTTGGGTTTGACTTTCATACATGAGAGTCGTATATACGTCATATCCACTTCAATTAAATAATATAAAACCTTCCATATTTGAATGTGAGTTTAGCATTTGAATTTCAATGACTAAACATATAGTTTGTTCAAGCCATATGCAAATCAAATGCAAACGTATAAATACGTGAGTTGAACAACTATACAGTATATGTAGTACAATGCGTGACTACCACAATTTATAATTTCGAATGAAATTATATCTACTGGTTTTTATTAATTTTTTGAATATAAAAGCCATGCATGGCAAATGAAAATTTAAAAATTTATTTTCAATATTTCGACATTACAAATTAGTTGCTAAGTTCAATTGAAAATAAATCTACTGATGCATGTTGATAATTCAGTTTACGAGCATTTTATATTTTTATTTTATAAAAATATTAAATATATTCGATATATATTTTGTCATATATCTTAAATATAGACAGATAAAAAGATAACTAAAATAGTTTTGTGTTTGACGATATTCACACAGCCATTCAAACACTTTCTTGTTGCTTTTCTTTACCTGTAAATGCTTTTTTATAAAAAAAGCATTTAAATTTTTCCTAAAATTTCTTTTAATATTTCAGATCATTTCAGGATCTGAAATGTTGAAATAAGAAAAATAAAAAATAGCGTCGATAATTGAAAATCACTTAGAATGTCTAGAAATCATGCTTTTCGACTTCGTAAATTCGATCATATCTACTCCTATTTATCAAAACTTGGATGGCTAAGTATTGAACATCACATTCGTTTTCGTCTACTTTGTATAACTTATCGCCGTATCCATTGTAATTCTTTTTCTTATCTCTATCTGCCAACTCTAAGTGAATATCGCTCTCTTTATACTCACATACGTTCATGTGTTTCTCTTCAGCTACACGTACCTCTTTACTCAACCAACTTCGGCCGTCGATCTCTACATATCGCTGCTTTTCTTCTTTGGAATTCTCGACCTATCATATACGATCTTCATCCTCATTCCAATTTTTCAAAAAGCAAATACAATCAATGCTACTAAACGAGTAACTTTTTTCAATCTGTTTTGCTTTTGTGGGTTGTAAGCACACATTCTGTGTGCATTTGCCACATTAAAAACTTTCCTAACATTGAAGCATTCAAATCTCAAAGCCGATTTAAAGTTCAATTTGAATTTAAGTTAATTACTTTTCAAATTTCTCGTTTTATTTTTTTTCTTTCAAATCTGATGTTCAATAATATTACAACAAAGCAATATTACGCCAGAATAATATTGCAACGTCAATAAAGTCAAAATAATATGGCAACGTCAATTACTAGAATTCACGTTGATTGTTCGGATTCAAATATAAGAACATTTGAATTTCGAAGCCAAATTCAAAGTTCAAAGTAATTTGTATATATCAACTTAGAACTAATATAAACTTTATTGTATTATATTTTATTACTGCACTGTCAACTAGATATCTATATATTGAAAAGCTGATGTAGTTAGGGTAAAATTAATTCCATTATACATAATATTATTATAAATATTAATTATAATTTATATAATTAACAATTTACTGTAATTATAAATATAATAATATTATTATTGGTAAGTTGTAATTTGATATCAAAGAAATAATAGATGTTTATATATTAAAATATCTCTTGTGTGTAAAAAACATTATTGGCACGCATTCAGTTTCTAATTTTAATCGGTCCATAAAAATACTGGATTTTTAAAATATCTTAACTTATAAAATATTCAAATGGCATAACATTTTAATAGTTTATGCCATTTATTTTATTTATAAAATTCATTTATTTATTCATTTATTTAAATGGATAAATTTATTCATTTACCCATTCACATTATTTATTTATCTATTTATCATTTATTTATAATTTTTTATTTATCAATTATTTATGCAATTATCCGTTCATTTATTTCATGCCATTTATTTTATTATAAATTATAAATTTCTATAATTTCTATTATATTTGCATCTATAGCATGTATTTGGCCTCTTGGTATTTATGTTGAGGAATAGCGGTCGAAGCGACATATCGTTCTTTTTACATAGTTATCGTCAATTTATTTATTCATTTCAATGAATAAATTTATTATTTATTCATTTATCTATTTATCATTTATTTATGATAAATAAATATTGATGCCATTTATTTTGTTATAAATTATAAATTTATATAATTTCTATGAGATTTACATCCTTAATCTGGTGAGTGAAGTGTGGGAGGATAAAAAGTTAAGGATTATTATAATAATCTTTTTGTAATTATCATTAAAAATAAATTTGAACATTTTAATATTTATGAATGGATAGTTAATAATATACCCATTTCTAGAATAAAATATTACAATAGATAAACAAATTACATCATAAGAAATACATCATTAGTATATATTTATCTCGAGATAACGTTTAATATAAGTAAGGACGTAGATGAAAATTAAATTAATTAAAGTTGATTAATAAAATTAGTTTAAATTACTCAATTAAATTTTAATAATTAACCTGTGGTATATATAAAGTTAGAAAATTCCGTATGCAAATATTTTTATATGTAAGCATTGTAAATTGTTTTAATTAACGTTTTTAATTTAATTCAATGCGAAGAAACGCGTTGAATTAAATTGAATTTTATTACAAATTATAAATTTCTATTATTTCTATGAGATTTACATCTCTAAATTTGTGAGTACAAAATATATTGACTTATTCAACTAATCTGGTGAGTGAAATGTGGGAGGATAAAATGTGTCAGTAAAAGTTTAAAATTAATAAACGAAAACATTAAAACGAAATTAAGAGATAAAACAAAATAATTTCGTTAAAATACTTAAATAACCTCTTAGATAATTGTAATAATTAACGTTTTTAATTATGAGTACATTTGACATTCTTTCCAGTGAGTCATTTTTCTGAAATGTTAAAAGGACGTGACAGCTCATTTGCTAAAGGGAAGAAACGCATTGTCCGATTTTAATTTAACACCGAATGCTCTTTACTTTTCAAATTTTGCTTTTCTAATATTTGAAACGAATTAAATTATTAATTCATTAATGTGATAAACTTATTATTTATCATTTAATGCTATATATATGTTTAGATTGTATTTTACTAAAGCGTAAACTGCTACGCAATGACAACCTCATGTCAAAACGATTTAAACCACAACAATACTCTTAGACCATTTACAATCGAAGCAGTAAGCTCCTGGTTAAATTGACTCCATAGTAATATTTATTTTATTTAGCCTGTCGTACGTGGATCTACTACTATTTCTCCAAATCTGCAACTAACAAACGCTAACTGTACGGATCACATTATTACATATACGATATCTTTTAGTTTAGACATAAGCAGAGTTTTATAATCTTTATATTATATATAGATTGTATAAAAATCATTGACTGAATATTAGTTATTGATTGTCAAATTTAGTCTGAATTCGGTATGTCTGATACAAGAAGAACTTATTAAATTTTTGATATTTTATAGTTTAATACATTTTAGTCACTAGGACTGAATATACATGTATTCCACACAGAAAAGAGGTAAAAAGCTTATTTGAGCAGCGAGGAAATCTTAAGTATATCTTCGAAATGCATTTAAATTTTCTTTACTTAATTTATATTTTTATTTAATTATCCATTATAAGATATGTGGGTTGAATGAATTGTTCATAATCTTAGAAAATGTTCTTATAAAATGATACATTCTAGATTTTTTTATTGTTCTGCATTGTTTCGCGACTATTTATGATTATGAAGTAAATAAAGCTTAAATGCTATAAAGTCGATGAATCTTTGAAAGGATATTTTACCGTTTACCTCAGATACGATTTCCACTTTTAAAGAAAAATATAAGATGATATAAGTAAACTGTTTGCAGTAATATATATATTGACAAGGGAATATAGAGAATATTATTAAGATATGACCAACTGGTATGACACATTAAATATTACAAATATTTAAATTTCAATTTATTTCAGCAAATGACATGGAAGCTAAATATGTCACCTATATTTGTTTTTAATATTTAAAAATAATTTAAAATGAAATTTTTATGAGTAAAAATATTTAATTATTTCTTCAAAATACTATTCCTTTAAAATATGTAATGAATCATTTTTAAAAGCATAAATAAAAAGATATTTTGAATTTACAATAAATTAACTTAAAGTTATAATGATAGTTTGTGTGGCTTAAATTAATATTTCTAAAATAAAAAGGAAAACCTATCCTATGACATTTATTGTAACATAGCCATACTTCAAGCAAACTTTATAATTTTAAAATTAAATTGCTTGTAAATTCCTAAATTTTATTTTATTTAGGTTCAATTTTTAAAATTTATTAAATGTTTATATTATATAGGTTCAGGTTCATCAACAGATTCGTGCTCATATTCCGGGCAAATTCGTCTTGAGAATGGATCAGTTACTAGAAAGACTATCTCTCCAAAGATGCCTTATGTATTAGGTACAATGGTTTGCAAGCTGAACAGCATTGATCCATCTGAATTTGTCGAAATGACAGTTCGTTCTGTGATAAAAGAAATTGTAGATAAATGTGCTCATGCAGTCAAACTCAGTACTTCGAAGCTATCCGCACACAGATATCAAACAAGAAGGTGTATTTTTTTAATTCCCATTTATTAAGAATTGTTTTATTAAAATTGTTTAATTAATTTTAACCTTTTTTTAATAAAAATATATTGGACTTATAAATAAACTTTTTAATTTAGTTTTCAAAGTTTGAACACTAATAAATAGTTTAGCGGTAAAAATGATTTAATCGAAAATAAATTATTCAATAAAACGTTATTAAAATTTAATTAAAAAACAATCAATAACATTTTCTGTTAATGATTAATGTTGTGTTAAAGTTTTATATATAGCTGTATTGGCCTTGGGCTAATTGCCTTGGGATTATCCCAACTCTAACATTATCATTACTTTTAGGTAATCACCTTTTATTTATTGAACGGGCACAATTCGGGCCATTTTAGTATTCAAAATGTGATTTTATATTGGCCTTATTCTATATTTAATACATATAGTTCTATATTACTTTTAAAATTCTATTCATATAATAATATTATATATAATATTTATGTAATATTAAAATTCATATTCTAATAATATGTAAAACCTCGCTGTATAATGTTATACTATATTTGAAAGTATGAAGTAATAAAATAATTTATAAATTTATGCAAAAACGATTAGAGATAATTATGTGAAACTGCTATGTTGTCAGGTTTGTGGTGCCTGTAGTGGACAAATACAGGCACCATACAGGCACAATGGACAAAACAGTAGTAGGCAAACATAATTATATAAAAATATGTTGTTCGAATTCTTTATGTTGACTAAACGTGTCAAATTATTTAAAAGATAAAATTATCTTATACTATGAAAATGTTGTTGTTTTGGAATGCACGTTAATATGTCCTGTCATAAGTTGATGATTGTGTAATCGAATTCAATTTAATTCATACATTTAAAATGTTTGATATATTTTTTAATATTTACTTTAAATTGAAATTAACAGATTTTGTAATTGTCATCTCGATATTCGTGCATGTATATCTTTGCATATATTTGCAAAGTAAAAAGCGTTAATTGATATAATTTTCGAATTTACAAAATACAAGAGTTATGTGGTCATGTATAGCAATATGATTTTTAATGATTTTAATCTTTTAATGATTTTTAAAAGAATTAATTAATGGATTAATTAATTATTAATTAATTAATGTATTAACTATATTTGTATTATATAAAATCAAATTGTAATTAATTTTTAAAGTTTAATAAATTAGTTAATTTGTTTACTTTTAGGTAATCACCTTATATTAAACGGGCACAATTCGGGCCATTTTAGTATTTGTACAATTTTATTAAAATAATATGATATAAAACAAATCCTAATCAATTTTTAAAATTAAATAAAGGTTTTTAATTGGATAGTATTAAATATTATTGTATACTTTTATGAAAATATGAAGTCGTTATTTTCTTTCTAGCCTACGACAACAACCAGTTTGTCGAATATGTGGTGCAAATGCTGAAAACGCTATTACATATGGTTGTGATCGAGTAAATTTGTTATAAAACTGTTTATGTACTTACCTAGTGTTCATTCACTTTAGCTTCACAGTGAAAATTCAATGCAGATATACAATTGTCTTTACTGCGGTCGAGTATTTCCACTAGAACAAATGATCATTGATCATATCGTAAATGATCATAGGGTAAGTCCTTAAAAATTAAAATATTATGATAAAATATTTTATTATTTTCGTTCTGTACGATAATTGCACGACGTCTCTAGAACGAAAAACGTTGATTTTGGTTAGACGAAAGTTTTATTTGAAAGCATATAACATATAAATATGTTATATGAATTTATTAATGTAATATTAATTAATGTAATATGTTATATGTTTTATTTTATTGGAATTAGTAAGGCGTTTCTTTTATTTCTAACAAAATTATTTAATATCGCAAGTCTATTACGACAACCTTTTTGTTCACAAAGGCATCCAAAACATAATTAAAAAGTTTTTATTCTTATAATATTTTATATTTTACGAAATTTTTTAATAACGCAAGTCTATAATGGCATACTGCTGTTCACAAAGTCATCCATTAGTGAATCATTATTTTAATAATTATACTAATGAAATAATTTTCGAGAACTTTGAAAGTCATTTGCTTTCGCGGTTTTCATAAACAAGACCGATACGATCAAAGAACTGTTCCTTTAAGGAAATAAAGAGATATCCTTATTATCCTTTTATTACTTAATATCCTTTTATTACTTAAATAAAACGGATATGATTAAGAAACTATCTTTCTGAGATAGTCGCTTTAAAGAAAATATCGAAATGTATTTACATTTAGAGATGTTTTTAATTTTACTGATATCAATTAGAAATTTTGAAATTTGAGATGGTTATTCCTTTCGGTAATACACCATAATAAGCCAAACTTAGTTTATTAATCGAAATCTAAATCGTTTTTATGAATACATTTTTATGCGTGGATATTTAAAGCCGAAAAAATTTCATCGCAAACTAAAAAACGTAAATTCTAAATTTTATCTAATTGATAATCACTTGTTTAATCATTTGCTTTTTGAATTATAGACATCAGTGCCAACGATATCCTTGAACAGAAAACCCTTCCTGTCCGTGACAATTGGACCTTTGACAGTAACAACTGATCTAAACGATCCCCAAAAACGATGTCGTGTAATTTTTTTCAGTATGTGTTTGTACCTATTAAATAAAATGTTTCGTTCAGCTACTGGAAAGAACAAGGACCACCATATTTTCGTCGCTGCGCTGTCCAATATGCAAAATGCGCATTAGTCATTCAAAATCTAATTTCATTCCTCATATGATACGATACCATCGATGCACTCAATTGATGATATTTCGGGCTACATCCATTGATTCATCTTACTTGAGTGTTAATTTTGAGCGTATGCTCGGACACATCTTGATGAACAACTTAAAAGACGGAAAATTAACCTGTCTAGTTGAAAGAGATTCAATTAGTGTTAATGATTTGATTGAATATCAGCGAAAAGAAAATTATGTAGCCAATTTATTTGAGCGTAATTTATTTAGATGCCTACCTTGTCTTCTCGATTTCGAATCAGATGATGAATTTGTAAGGTGAGCTGATATTTTAAACAAATTTATATCAAAATAGCGTCATAATTAAAAAGTTTTTATTCTTATAATATTTTATATTTTACGAAATTTTTTAATAACGGAAGTCTATAATGACATACTGCTGTTCACAAAGTCATCCATTAGTGAATCATTATTTTAATAATTATACTAATGAAATAATTGTCGAGAACTTTGAAAGTCATTTATTTTCGCAGTTTTCATAAACAAGACCGATACGATCAAATTACTGTCTCTTCTGGATAGTCGCATCAAAAAAATAAAATATTTTCACATTAAACTACTTTGACTATTAACGAAATTTTTAATAAAATGTATTGTGTATCCACATCAATGTGGATTACCGTTCTAACTCGCAGAGAAAAATTTAATAGCTTTTAAACAAAACACTTTATTATAACTTATATATAAGTTTGGCTAGTGTACATATTATATTTAGCCATAGTGAGAACTGCCTTCCCGAATCTGCCTTTCGATTATATTATATCACAATTAAAAATAGGAATAATCTGCACTTATTCTGTATTTACATTATATAACTAATAAACCAGGAAATATACATAATATTATATATATTATAATATTATATTATTTATTATTGAATTGTAATAATTATATTGTATTATATTACACCAGGAACCCAATTTGATATTTCTATATTTCCATATTTATTATTTATTATATAAATAATAATAAATATTATTTATATTTAAATATTTATTATTGTATTATATTTTATATTAAAGGTGATAAAAATTGCAATTTATAAATATATAACGTATATTATATAACTATATTATTCAATTTATAACTTTCATAAAATCATGTAATAAATCAAAGTTATCTGTATTACAAAGGTATGGAAGTCTACTTTTACAAAATTATATTATTTCATATTGTTTAATAAAGCCGAAAAACCTTATAAACTGTGCAAATTCCCTATCCAGAATATTCAAAAGTAATTTATCATTAAAGAATATTAATTATATAATTATTCAGATATTATTTTTAAAAACAAATATATTTCAAGATTATTGCATACATATCCAATACATTAAACAATAATATATTATTTTTCAAGAATTAAGTTTCTTATCTAACAGACATTTTTTATCGAATTGTAAAATTATATTATTTTATTCTTCATTGGTCGGTTTGATATTATCCTCGTGTGGTTGTTTGAATCCTATCAGCATCACTGTACACTACAATTAGCGTGGTAGTGATGATTGTAGTGTACAATCAAACAAACAACCACACGAGGATAATATCAAACCGACTAATGAAGAATAGCAGCTCGTGTAAGCAATATTCATAATAATATTATTTTATATTTTTCATCAATCTATTTAACATAATTTGGATTTTTATTATGTGATTTAATACATCAAATATGTATAATATGTAGTGCAATAAACAAATATTATTTGTAATTTTTATAAATAATTCCAAATGAATAATAATTCATTTGAAATCATTAATTTTAAAGTAAATATTAATTCATTTAATTCATTAAATGGATTAAATAATCAATAAATTTAAATCATCAAATTTATTAATTCATTTAATGAATTTATTTATCGAATGAATGAATTTAACTCTTTAATCAATTAATTCAATTGGAATGAATTAATAATAATTCATTTGAAATCATTAATTTTAAAGTAAATATTAATTCATTTAATTCATTAAATGGATTAAATAATCAATAAATTTAAATCATCAAATTTATTAATTCATTTAATGAATTTATTTATCGAATGAATGAATTTAACTCTTTAATCAATTAATTCAATTGGAATGAATTAATAATTCATTTGAAATCATTAATTTTAAAGTAAATATTAATTCATTTAATTCATTAAATGGATTAAATAATCAATAAATTTAAATCATCGAATTTATTAATTCATTTAATGAATTTATTTATCGAATGAATGAATTTAACTCTTTAATTAATTAATTCAATTGGAATGAATTAATAATAATTCATTTGGAATAATTTATTTGGTGTATTTCATAACAAATGCACTAACGTGATCAAATGTATTATTAATCTTTTCAATTAAATCATACTCTTGCATGATTATTACTGTTATATTAAAGTCTGGAAGAATTACCATTTCGGCCAACATTTAATTCTCCAGAGCGCTCTGAAGAAAAAGTAAACATCTTTATTCTAAAGACTTGTTGTTTTAATTTTTTTAATTCGTCTTTCGGGTTTCACAAAAGGATCAAGAATATTGATATCCTCTATTAAGGATAAGAAAACTGAATGTAATATTTTAGCATCAGCTGTTGATTTATCCTTGAGACGAATAAGAGTGTAAATATCTTCATTTTGTGTTACAAAATACTAAACTACAAGGCCACCGTAATTATACTCTTAATTATACATTTTAATATATGCTTTTGTATCGAATGATAACCAACATAATAATAAATCATACTAATTTTATTTGATCGGAAATTTTAAATTTAATTTTAATTTTGGCGTTGAAATTGATTGGTTTCTCAATTGTTTTTATAATTAATTCTATTATATTTAATAGTTTATTAATTATCTTGACTTTTGCATTTTTGCGGGTTTCATATTGCTACATTATCATAAAAATTTATTAACGAAAAGTAATCTATAATTTATAATTAAGGCATTTCTATTGCGACCATCTTAAACACCCGTCTAAAGACCACAACTGGACAATTGTATGTATTTTTATTTTATTTTCATTCTATCCACCGTATTTTTAAGATCAAAGAAACAGGCGTTTCCAACAGCATAATTCGTCTTTTTGTATGCCCTCATTGCGTCTATTCAGACACTTCGCTTGTTCAAATGAACAAGCATTTGCAGAAACAGCACTCAGCAGAGAAAATTGGCCTTGATGCAGTGTTTCGATGTCACGCTTGTAAAGATACGTTAGCATTTAGTGATCTGGATATTCATTTTGAACAAATTCGATGCAGAAACGACCCATCATTTTGTATTAGCTTGGTTACAAAAGTGTCTGATGAACAGTCCTATTACGAACGAGATGATGACGATATAAATGGTTTAGTAAGCCTGCGGTTAACGCCGGCAAAAATGCTTCCGCTTAAGCGTCACATTGGTAGAAGTGCTTCTATACAACGCCAAGCTAGCATTATTGTTCGTGCAGCACGTGCCAATCGAATGTCTAAGTCACATAAAACCAATGATCTATTATGGACTCGTCGTAACTACAGCAATTTTTCCCAACGAATGCCAATACCGCAGCAACAACAAGAAAATAAACTATTACCAATGATAAAAATGCATGTTTCTTCTAAGCGGCAATTAGTCAATCCGTGGCTTTCAAAAGATGAGCTTATCGAGATGTTAAGCACGGCCGCTCGGAAGAAACGAGCTTTATCGCAAGAAAAGTGTTCATCTATAAGTTCACAACAGTCAAAGCGAAGAGCGTTGCCATCCCAGCAAAATTCTAATTTTAATCGTTACCATCAGCAACAACCTGTTGCTATTTTCGCTTGCTCCATTTGTAGATACAAAGCGTATTCAAGAGATACCCTGAAAGATCACACGATTGTACACAACGAAACATACAGCGTAGAAGCGAATGGTGATTTCGTTTGTTTTAGATGTCCTTTTAAAGTAGATAGTGTGGCCGCACTTTTCGAGCACGAAATATGTCACACTAGCTACAGTCCCTACAGGTGCACCGGTTGTCGTTCGGTGTTTTTCGACAGATTTACAGCAGTTAATCATTTACTTGTCTGTGTTGGAAATGCTCAAACGATACCGTCTGAACAGGGACCCCCTGTGCGTGCTCTGTGGAAAAAGTTTAAGCCGTTTAATATTAACCTTGAGTTAAGCTGCTACGATATGCGTGAATTGAACAGTGTTAAATTTGAACTGGATAATCTTATTTCTACGAACATTGTCAATACGCATTACGATCACAGTACGTTAATGGATAAAGCCCTTTCCGTAATTGCTAAAGAGTGCGGAGGCATTGCGTTATTACCACCTCTGCAACCACAGCAGGATACAGTCTCTTCGATTAGTGACCGAGAAGAAAGTGCTGGCGAGCAATTATCCAACAACGAAGATGATGACTATATGATACATGATGATAAAAAAGCAGAATCAAGGTCACAGCTCCACAATCCGTTCCAGCGATCACGTGGTGGTGGGGGTGGTGGAGGCACACGAAAACGAAGAAGAGGTTTCCGATTCTGTATGACAAGAAAACGAAGAGTCAACACCAGGACTGCGTTATTTCATAATGATAATGTATGTAAAGGTGACGATAATCTGCGAACGAATCCTTCAACGATAGTGATGCTAAAGAAAAGAGAATATTGTGGCGATAATTTTAGAAACAGCGAGCGGATGATTAATATGCCACGTGATCCTAATTACCCTGACGTGAAAAGAGAGGATATCGACATGAATAGTGAATATCGCTACCAGCACTCTACCGGTGGACTTGTAGCAACTAAAGGACTGGATACGAAAAAGCTAAAACGTCAATGTGAGATATGTGGTTTTCGTTACGGTTATAGTACACGTCTTAAGCATAACCACGCTCGCCAACATAAACTTGAACAGGCTAACAGTGTAATTCTGGCCCGAAGGCGTTATCGATGCAGTAAATGTCCATATGCATCCGAAAATTCAGTTGATTTACGAAAACATGAGTATCGTCATCTGAATAAGGGGCCATTCTATTGTCGTGTATGCAGAGAGGACTTTTGCAACGAAGTTGAATGTTTTGATCATTTGGTAAAATGCCATCACATAACATCAGACTATAGAACACATATAGACTTTTACGTTTCGCCTGAAGAGCGTAATAGTCTTACATCGTTTAGGCTTCGAATAAAGGCAAAGCGAGCAAAGTTAGAGGTTGAAAAACCCTCTACCGAAGCCGTGGTTCAAAGTGCCGATCACATGCTGGAAGATCCTTCCGGTAGCCACTCTACATTTGTAGAAAAAGAAGAAGAAGAAGAGGTTAATGATGATATCAAACGTGAAAAGATTTTCACACCGACTAGGCATAACCAAGAACAACAGCAACATCGCCGACGTCGTACTACTGGCAACTGCAGACGAAATAGATTGGCGGCAAATTCGTGTACTCTAAATGAATATGTAGGAATTAACAACTCAACCTTGACATGGGATCCGAGCATGCTCTCACTGCAGCAAAACAACTCACCAACACCGCAGCAGCCAAATAGTATATACAACTACAACATCACTACCGACAATGAATTATTGCAACAGAATGAACAATCTCTTCATCCTGCCTTTACAAGTACCGTCATAACAAAAGACATCCAGCAGCAACGTATGCCATCACCAACGCCTGGTAGTGCTGGCGGCAGCGTATTAGGTGTATCACCACAACAACCTGTGAGAACTAAACGTGCGTATGTTAAACGACAACGTCCATCTGCAGCTGAAGGAGTTGAAAAACTATCTCCCTATTCTGTTATTGCTACTAGTAGTACCTCAATTAATAATAATGTAATGATTGAATCGTCAGCTCAATTACGTCAATCCAACCAAACGACGACTTTAGTGTGTGTTAAATGCCATGATAAGATGGTAAGCCAACAACAGCAATCGACATCAAACAACGAAGGATATAACGAAGAAGAGGATGTAAACATCCAGAATGTACTATTACATGCAATGCACTGCCATTCAAAATTTCGGCCATACTCTTGTCATATATGCAAGTTCAAAGCTGTTAACAAAGATGCCATACGAATGCATTGTGTCTTAAAGCATGGTATTGAAAACAAATTCACAAAGTCAATTAACGATAACGAAATTAGTATGGCTGCATTTGTTATAAAAGAAAGATTTCTGTGCTCTATTCGTGAACTGCAAATGAAAGACAATCGGAATTCAATAAACGTGGAATTTGGTGGTTTGAATCTGTTTATGACTGAATGTAGTCCACTGTCATTTAAATGCCAGAAATGCTGTATATGCTTCCAGCATGCTGGTCAGCTGGCAGAGCATCTGCAGCTCGCTAGTCACATTATACAATGTAGACTATGTAATCAGCATGGTCGACACTTTCCACCTTTCATTCGACACTTCCAAAAGTATCATGCATTGACATGTATTGACGATAGCAATGAAGGACCTGATTCACACGGGTGCAACAACGACAATGTTCATCGTTTTAGATGCGTCATTTGTCAAATGAACTTAAACGAGGAGTCTTTATTAACCGAGCACTTACTTTGTGTACATCATTTAACTCCTGATGATTCTCTATTATCGAATTCAGTACTACTTAGTCAACTTATCCAGACTCTACAGGCCAGTACCGCGGTTTCGATATATCGTGATTTAAGCAAAATTCAACTGAACGCCAGGCTATTTAGAGAAGCCAAAGTGATTGCAGATGAATATGTAAGTAGCACAGATAACGGGGTTGAGATGATTAACCGTATTAAAACAGTTTTGCAAACATGTCCAGTTTGCTTATGCATCCAGAGATCTACCACCGTCGATGCATGCACGTGCGTTGAATTTAATTTAAAAACCAGTAATAACATTCTCACGAAATATGGTAAGCGTTCATTGCTCTTTAATATGAACTCAATTGTTGAAAGTCATCGAAGCAATACTCAGATAACTCAAAGCTGGGCCTCTGCGATTTCACCATTTTTACAGCAAAATAACACAGCTTTAATGATGTAGTACGTTCTAATCAATGTTCATTTTACATGTAAAGATATTAATATTATATATACATAGTTTAAAAATCGTGTCATTATCTCTTTTTTGTCGCTATAAGAGTGTTTGCGCTTTGAATATTTTGCCAGAAGCAATTATTTCTATTATTTTCAATTATTTTAAAGCACGATGCACTGCATGTACTTTTACACTAAAAGCAACGAACCTCCTTTGAGATATCATTAAAGAAAGTAGTTTTCAATTATAAATAAAATGATTTGCGATAACAAAAGCAATTGTTTTAATTGCTTTAAATATTTTATATAATATTTATAATTTAATAATTATATTAATATAATTTTTAGTTTAAAAACTAAAATATAGTACAGTATGTGCTAGAATGAAGGTGGATGCCTTCATACAGAGTTATTAAACTTTATAAATTCAATACTTCTGAATCCAGCACATATTTATATCATTTATTATTTATAATTTTTATTATAAATATAATTTCTGATTTCAAATTAAATCAGCGTTAGTGGAGGAAGGTTCTACCTTCGTTTTGAAAACCTACCTATTTTTGCAATACATTGCTATTATCAAATTAGTCATCTATAGTTTGTTTCCTAATTTTAGGTTGATTAAATATTTCAGTATTGGTGGACCTCATCAGCTACTGCTCCAATACATACGTTTCGTTTTGGTTCTTTAAATGTTGACTGACGATCACTCGACTCGTCTGCTTTTATTGGCAATTAGATTTAATGAGAAATTTTCTTGTAACATTTTGTAAATTTAATTGAAATCATTTATGATTTCAAATTAAATTAACGTTGCTATGCGAAGCTTCAACCTTCAATTTGAAAACCTACCTATTTTTCGAATAATCAAACTACTCACTTATAGTTTGTTTCCTAATTTTAAGTTGATATACCTGTGCACTCATTGTTACCATTTAAATTTTGATGACTATTTTTTTATTATGCACGCTACTTTAATCATATCTATACACCAACAGCAATATGCTACATTTCAGTATTAGCGGACCTCATCAGCTAAGGACCCAATATCTACGTTTCAAGTTTCGATTCTTTTATTATACACGCTATTTTGATCCTATCTATACGCCAATAGCAATATACTACATTTCAGTATTGATGGACTTCATCAGCTACTGATCCATTACCTACGTTTCGCGTTTTGGTCCTTTTAATGTTGGATGACGCTTTATATTTTGAAATATCTCTCTACACAGAATTAAATTATTTGGCATTTGATCACTGATTGAATTTACTGTTTTTTTGGATTAAACATATCTAGAGAATGGGCTTATTGCTCATTTCCCAGGGTATATGAAGTGAATATTAGATAATTACATTTCGTTTTTTATTAATTTTTTTATCCGCTTGATTACTTGATGTAATATATAAAATGCAAACGATGTTTGTTCCAGTATTGTTTCAACGCAAGCTTAAATCATATATAGTTGAGGTAAGATTTAAGCTTGTTGATACAATCAATTAAAGTATATTTTTATACTAATATAAATTTCGATCAATTTTTATCGCAAATATTCGGTGTAATATAATTAAGGCGTAATTAGCATTTAATCAATTTATTTTAACTTGTAATTAATTGTAATAACTGGATTTAATGCTGATTTCGTTCAATCACAATCCCTTAAACTCCATAATGCATGTATATGATAAATCAGACTTCTTTATACTATCCTTTTTATGACAAAGATCACCCGCATTGTATTATACCATAATCGTTTATTGAAAATAATATTCATTTCTTCTTATAGTAAAATTAACTATTTTTTTCGTTTCTTTAAATTTACTAATTTTTCAAAACTCTATTTCATAGTCAAATTAATTATTAAATTATTAATTAAATTATTTTTATATTTTAAATGTTCAAAACTATATTTCATCGAATGCAGTAATAAATGCAGATATGTCACGTCTGTTTTCTGTTTTGCCTTACAACGGTGGGATCTTTTCAGTTTGAGGCACTTTGTCTAAATTACGCAAAAAGTCTGTTTGTTGTACATCTTCATGTGCTCTTTCGAATGGCGTATAATTTTTTTGGGAGAAACGCGTTTGTGGCTAAAAATTTTAATATTTAAATTTTTTTATAAAAATTTAAAATTTAATTTAATTTTTTTCAAGGCGCTATAAACTCAAAACTTCCATTTGTTTAAAATATATCAATAACCTTTGTAATTGTAATCATTTAAAAATATTTCAACAAAGGATTTAAAAAATATTTAAATTTTTTTTTCCTAAAATTAAAGATTTAATTTCAAAATATCTCGAAAAATACCAATACTACGCTATTATTTTTATCGTGCCATTCTAATCGCTACGTCTACTATGGCTTATATTTTAAATATGTAGTTATTTGTATATTGATTTAAAAAGTTATTCCAAATTAATTGCAAATAGTTTTTATTTTTTCAATTTTGATCGATCAATCGATTGTTTTTGTAAAAATTTGATGCTATTATTGGAATAACTGTATAATTTTAGATGTCTAATAATATTAATTTAGAATGGATATTGCACAACATTTCTACAGAATTAGATGCTGTCAAGTTTTTACAGAATTATCGATTAATTCCAAGTGGTATGAAATGGTTATATTTGGTTCGAAATAATTATATATTTATCTTCTTTTGTAGAAATAAGATGCTGTCGTAAGCATCTAATGACATTAAGTGTCAGATGTAATAAAGTATATTGGAGATGCCAAAAATCGAAATGCTCCGTTTCAACTACAGTTCGAAGTGGGACTTGGTTTGAAGGAGCACGATTACCGCTTCGTAAAACAATTATGTTTATGTACTGTTGGTCTAAACAATTAACCAGCATTAAATTTTGCGAAGAAGAATTGGCGATTGATCACAGCACGACCGTTGACTACAATAATTACATGCGCGAGGCTTGTGCTGATGAAATATTAAAAAATCCATGTAAGATAGGGGGCGAAAATATAATAGTTGAGATCGATGAAACAGTTTTCGCCCGTCGGAAATATAATAGGGGGCGCATGCTTCCACAACAATGGGTTTTCGGTGGCGTGTGTAGAGAAACATCTGAAGTGTTTCTTTTTGCTGTTGATCATATAAATGCTAAAACTCTTAACGAGTGCATAAAACAGTGCATACTACCTGGATCGATCATTCATTCAGATCTATGGAAAGGATATTGTGGTGTGCAAACCCTAGAAGGATACAGATTTGAACACCGAACTGTAAATCATTCAGTTGACTTTGTTAGCTCAGAAGGAATTCATACTCAACAAATTGAGTCAACATGGAACCAGCTTAAATCAGGCAATAGAAAGCGATGGGGTACACATCGCTCAATGATTGACTCATATTTAGTCGAATTCATTTGGCACAGACGTCATCGAAATGACAATAAATTAGAGTCCATATTCGAGTGTCTAAGGAATTTTAAGCTATGCCAATAATTTTATTTATTCGGTAAATATTTGCAACCGTTGTGCCTTTTAAAAAATTATAAGTAAAACGGTTTTGAATCTCTTAGTTCTATTAAATGCAACCGCGTAGTTTAATCACATATTTACCCCCCCATTCATCCCCTTCGCTTGATGTCACTGACCATCAACAATTTGGGACCTCATTCACTATTCCAGTAAATAAGACCTCAACTGTTGAGATCCACCGACATCAAGAAGAGAGGAGGAAATTGAATATAAAAGAAATAATGAAGATAAGTTTCAACAAAATGGATTTTAAATAACTCTTTTTTGAATGATTCAAATATTTTAATATTTTCAACTTAAGTCAATATAACTGTGATGTTTACGATAACGCAATAAAAATTATATGTTATAATTGCAAAATTTTAAGATATTTCAAATTCAAATTACTTTTTGAACAAAAAAAATAAAAAAATTGTATGTTTTTTCGTGAGAGCATAGAAAAAATCTCAAATCATTGTATATTGATAAGATATATGAAAAATACTTAAATATAATTTTTTAAGTTTCTAACTTTGAAATTTGAAATTAAAATTAAATTTTAAATTATTATGAAAAAATTTAAATATTAAAATTTTTTAGCCACAAACGCATTTCTCTCAAAAAATTTATACGCCATTCGAAAGAGCACATGAAGATGTACAATAAACAGACTTTTTGCGTAATTTAGACAAAGTGCCTCAAACTGAAAAGATCCCAACGGTGTTGGGGTGGGAGTAGAACTACCCGATTCCGATTAAAATAATATTCCTTTACATGTTTTAGTATATCTCAACCCAAATGATTAACAAGGGGATATGTTTCCTATAGAAGAAAGCCTAAAGCACAATTTATCAAAATTTATCGATCAATTAAATCACGTTAAATTGTCTGTTGGTAATTGTTCAAACGCGTAGCCACATAAAAAATACCTATAATTGAATATTAGAATTTTTAAAATACCTTCAATTTTTTGGAAAGCAGATGTTTTATTTTCAGTTTAATGTCCCAGCATAGTCCGCGCCGATTGGACTCTTCGGAGGGGGTGAAATACCCCGGGTGGTTCAGTCGGAAGGCGGCGTGTTGGATCGGTTGGGGTGCTCAGGTCTCGCTAAATTTGAGGCCATAAAAAGGGATTGAAGACGAAAAGAAGCGAGAAGAGTTAATTTTTTTTCTGTTTTTGACTTACGTTGATTTTTGACTTAGGACATCTATCCTTTTATTTTTAGGTTTTTGTATAAATAAAATCGTTATTATTAGTTTCATGCCTACAGTTAATCATCAATTGCAGTGTGATAAGCTGCAGTGTGCCGGCCAACAATGTACCTGTCTTACATGTAAATATTTTTATCCCAATATTTTTTATTTTATGAACTTAAATTAATGCTACGTGAAACGATTAATAGGATTACGTTAAGGTAGCAACGTTTAATCATGCAAATTAAAAAGATTAATATTTTTATCCCCATATTTTTAATTTTATGAACTTCAGTTCATGTTACGTGAAAGCACTACAAAATTTTAAATAAATTACATTTCTGCTTAACATACCAAAAGAATGACTCATAAGTGACTCATATGGTTACTACAATGGAAACGAATATCTGTACAAGTGAACATTTGATTTAAATTAGAACTAAATATTCCAATTATTCTCTACAAGTAATTAACATAGAAATTGATATCATTATAAAACCTGGATGAATCCATATAGAAATAATCAAGTACTTTCTTGTGTAAATTATAACCATAATTAACCTAATTGTATCCAGATATATTTGAATGAGTGGACATTTTACGTAGATAAAGACTAAATATGCCAGCTATTTGATTTAAATTACTTATTGTCTTAAATGCATTTACTGCTATATCACAGTCTAGACATATGGCTATGAAAGTAATCCAGTAATTTGTCAATACATCGACCATATATTGGTTATTGAAATAATCTAGTAATTTGTCAATACATTGACCATATATTGGTTATGGAAATAATATATTCGCAAATATCATTTTTATAATATTTTGTGTCAAATACGCATCCAATAAAGCTTAAATAATGATGTCTAATTGCTACTGCTTAGATATTATATGATAAATAATTTATTTAGAATATAAATTACTATTAATTATTTATAAAAAGTTATATTTCTTTATTATTGTATAAGACAAAAACAAAATTACAAAGAAATTCACAAAAAATATATGACATTCTATTTTCTTATTTTCGATGTCAGATATTCAATAAAAACTCGTAATATATTCAAAAAAGTATAACGACAATAAACAAAAGTGAGCCTTCGCCTACCTTTCGTGTTTCGGTCCTTTAATTATCTGCTGAAATTTTCCTCTGCTGCCTTTCTGTAAAAACAAACGATACAGTTTGTGAGAAAAACATTTCCACTTGTGCAAACTGTACGTTGTATCCGTGGAACTGTACGAGTGGAACTGTACGTTCCACTCGTACGAGTTCAAACTGTTCGAGTTTGCACAAGTGAAACTGTACGTCCCTCTTGTGCAAACGTACAGTTTGCCCAAGTGTAAATGTTTTTCTCTGTATCGTTTGATACAGAAAAGATACAGAGAAAACGATACAGTTTGATAAAAACAAACTGTATCGATTGTTTTTTACAAAAAGGCAGCAGAGGAAAATTTCAGCAGATAATTAAAGGACCGAAATACGAAAGGTAGGTGTAGGCTCACTGGTGATGAGGTCCACCTACGCTGATTGTAGTGTACAGTACTGCATCTAGGATTAAAGAATTCACACGAGGATAATTGATGAAGCCGATCAAATGAAAACAAAAGTATGACGTTCAAAATTTTAGATTAAGATAAAAGTTTAGATGTTTTTTAAATTGAATTATACATCGAAATAAATGACTTTTTAAAATGACAAGTTATCTGTTTTCAGTGGTGATTTTCATCAGTATCTGTCGACTTTCTGATTCCACGTGCCTTCTTTTCTAAATTTAATGAATTTTCAAATGATAAATAACGTTATTAAAATCGTAAAAAAATGCAGAAGAAACTATAATGCTTGATAAATACATTAACAATAAATTCAATAGAAATATATCCATCCGGATCTGTGTTTTAAATATTCAGGAACGATCAGGTATAATTGAAAGTCAACAAAATTGATATTTCGCTAGTAGATTAAATGATACTCTCTTAAATGTCTTTAAATTCAACTTTAGAATTTTACAATACAATTATTGTTTCAAATGCATTTGAATTAAATTATTTTTCAAGTATTTACAAAATATTCATGAACGATCAGGTAAATTTGAAGGACAAAATTATTTTGATATTTCGCTTGTAACTACTAGCATCTTTGAAATTTGAAATAACATTAAAAAGGAAAAATGGCAAAGTTTATTGTCGGTTTCCTACATTTGATGATATTAAAATATAAACGACGAATAAATCGTTCTTCTGGGTTTTTTATTTATCGGTTTTAATTGTGTCTTTTTATTAAAGACAAATGGAGTTATTAAATGCTTGGATGTTATTAAATGCTTGGATCAAGTTTGGGGTCCTGTAACACAAGATGTTGCAATGAAAATTATGAAAGAATGGTTTGAACATATAAGAATAGTTGATCGTCACAGACGAAATGGATTTTGTGATTGCGCTTCCCAGAGACTATCGGTATTACCGGATAAAGGTTGGTTGCTTTTTCCTTTTTTAAATTGATAACTACTAATAACATCTTCAGAAATTTGAAAGTATCAAAATAGTTTTGTTGATTTCAATTATACCTTATCGTTCCTGAATATTTAAAATACAGATTCGATATGCATTTTAAAATAATCTGTAACGAGCAGTATATTTCGCTAATAACTACTAGCATCTTTGAAATTTGAAATAACATTAAAAAGGAAAAAATGACATATAGTTTATTGTCGGTTTCCTACATTTGATGTTGCTGAAATCAAATTCGTTGCTTGTTCTTGTTCATGTAACATTTTATTTTTTAGGGACCTCAGCAAACAAAATCACAGTAATGAAACAAAAAGCTAAAAATGTACAACAAAAGTACAAAAACATATAAAAGATGAAATGTACCAACAAAATACAAAGAAAAAATGAAGAAATAAAATAACAAAATAGAAGAGAAACCAAAAAATAAACTGCAAACATATTAAATATATAGACAAAATTGAATTAATAAAAACCTTAAATATTTTGATAAATCAAAATTATTTAAAAGCAGAGACATATATATCGACAAGTAAAATGTGTTCTAATGGAAGTAACTTACTTATAGTAAGTTATCTTAAGCTGTATAGTAAGTTAACTTATAGCTGACTTGTTTTTATGCTTTATAGAATATGAATTTGTTCATAACTGTGTAAAAACTAAATCTAAACAATATAAATATATGAAATATATGTTTCGATACATTGATGATATATGTGTATTTAATTCTAATAATTTTTATTCAATTAGTGAGCACATTTATCCAGAAAGCCTTATTCTTAACAAAACCAATATTAATGATAAAGAAGGTGTATATCTAGATATGAACATTAAATTAACATTAACTAAAACTACTATTAATTTATATCGTAAAGATGACATATTTAAATTTACAAGAAACATATTTTTGCATGAGCATTCATGCATACCATATAATATAAAATATAATACATTAAATAATGAAATTTTAAGAATTGCAACAATATGTAATGATATTGGCTTTCTTCAAAATCATTTAAATAATTTAATAGATACATATTTTAAACTAGGTTACTATAAAAATAACATCAAGCAGAAAATAGTAAAATATATAAATCAACACAATAATATAAAGAATAAATTTAAACTCTTAAGTGGCAAATTTTTATGGATGGATAATAAATAATATACTTTGTATTAGAATAAGATACTAGATAGTTTTATCAGAGGAAATACATCATCAGCGTGTATTTGGCCCCGCTGCTATGTTGGATAGAGGAGTTAAGGGCCAAAACCTGATAGCATAGCAGTTCCTCCTGATGACCTCTAATTCTTATTCTGATACAACGTCTGTTATTTATTAGTCAATTCATAAAAATGACGTTTATTTTAAATTTCAATTTTTTATTTTAACTTGATTTAAATTATAAAAAATCTAAAAACAATTATTAATTTTGTTATTTAATTATAAGACCCATTTGCGGGTAACTACTAATTTGTAAATAATATATTGATTATTATCAATTAATTTTATATTATTTAACTATTTAACTTTTATTTTGCATTATTTTTAATTTGCAATATAAAATACGTAGACTCAGTAAGCTTATTTAATTCAAACGTTCGCTTCCTAATGTCAATATATAGGAACGTAATATCAGCTTTCATTTATAATGAAAGCTGATAATATCATTTTGTAGAATGATATTTTAATTACCTTGACAAAGTATTTATCGAGGTATTATATGGATGGATAATAAATAACATACTTTGTATTAGAATAAGATACTAGATAGTATATAAATAAACATGTTGATTTATAATAATATATAAATCAACACAATAATATTAATAGTAGCCAAATAGTATATTTACCTACTAATAGGTAATACTATTATTTATTAATAGCATTACCTATTAATATAGGTAATACTGGCCAAATTATATCTGACTTATTTTTATAGAATATGAATTTGTTCAACTGTTTAAAAAATAAATCTAAATTATATAAAAATATTCTACAGATAACCACAGATAATATAAATTGTCGACTCTTAAATTATTGTACCATGTTTTTTTGATGTTAACATTTATGTTTTATATTATATATAATATATATTAGTTATAAATTTATAGATATAAATTTTATACTATTATCCTATATACTATAATATACTATTTATCGGTTGTAATCATTTATTTATTTTTTTGTGAGTAAGACAATCATTTATTTTTTGTGTTCATGTTGTTATTTTAAAAATAACAACATGAACAAAATGCAAAGAAAAAAGAACACAAAGAAATAAAAATCAAAGAAATAAAATAAAGAAATATGGAAAAAACAATTATTCATGTGACATTTTCTTGTTGTAAGACAAAATTATTTTGATATTTCTCTAGTAACTACTAGCATCCTAAAAGATAGTAGATAATAAATAATAAATGACAGATAATGAATAAAAGATAATATATAATAAATAAAATATAGTAGATAAAATATAAAAAATAATAGAAATTTCATAATATATAATAGATAATAAATAACAACTCCGCCAATGCCGGTCCCAAGCCCGGATGAAAAAGGAGGAGGGTTGAGGCTAGGAAGGGCATCCACTCGTAAAAATTCCGCTCCAACCACAAACAAAATGAAAAGTCTACAAACCTCAAACTACGTTACTAGGGCGTCCCCTGCAAGCGACGCGCGCCATATCCCGCATGACGTGACAAATATCAAAGGGTTACCGACTCACGGACGAAGTCGGATAAAGAAGCAAGTCCAACCTCGAAACCTACGTCTAATGTCACTAAACATCGGTACACTAACCGGAAAAAGGCAGGTCGGCTGGCTTGCCTTTTCCTGGCAGGCCAGCCGACCCTGGCCTGCTAGGAAAAGGCGAAGAATAAGAAGAATAATAGATAATAAATAAAAGATTATAGATAACAGATAGTAAATCAAAGATAGTAGATAATAAATAAGAAATAGACAAAAATAATAAATAATTAATAAAAGATAATAGATAAAATATATAAGATAATAGAAATTTTTATAATAGATAATAAAATATAGTAGATAATAAATAATAAATAACAGATAATGGATAATGATAATATATAGTTAATAAAAGATAGTAGATAAAATATAAAAAATAATAGAAATTTTTATAATAGATAATAAAATATAGTAGATAATAAATAATAAATAACAGATAATGGATAATGATAATATATAGTTTATAAAAGATAGTAGATAAAATATAAAAAATAATAGAAATTTTTATAATAGATAATAAAATATAGTAGATAATAAATAATAAATAACAGACAATGGATAGTGATAATATATAATAAATAAAATATAGTAGATAAAATATAAAAAATAATAGAAATTTTATAATATATAATAGATAATAAATAAAAGATTATAGATAACAGATAGTAAATCAAAGATAGTAGATAATAAATGATAAATAAGTAATAGACAAAAATAATAAATAATTAATAAAAGATAATAGATAAAATATATAAGATAATAGAAATTTTTATAATAGATAATAAAATATAGTAGATAATAAATAACAAATGACAGATAAACTATAACAGATTATAGATAACTGATAGTAAATCAAAGATAGTAGATAACAACTGACTATTAAATAAATTAAGAAAAATTTAATGAAGCAAAATTAAATTAAATCAAAATTTAACAAAATTGAACTGCCACATGATCAATGCCCACTGGAACATGACTAACATGATAATATGACTAAAGTGAATTTCAACAGTTGCAAATTTTGTGATCAAATCAAATATAAAATATTCTAGTAAAAAGGCTGCCCTGTCTTAAATATTTGTTGATAACTTATTAATTCAAAGTATAATTTCATTTGTTATTATTAATTTGTACTAATAAATAAGAAAATGAAGCAACGATCAAAATTTACATTTTATGGACTGTAACATTGAGCTGTTCATTGAAAAATAAGTAATATTAAAATCTGACAAAATGTTTAATAAGCCTAGCAAAGTTATAACGAGAAATCATTTTATGGGATTGAAAAGCGCTTTCGACATTTGTCTCAAAAACTTTGAATAAAGGACATCTTGATAGTTACAATGATTTAACAAAACGAAAAAAAAAACGTTTATACCGCTAAACGTTCGCTTACTTGGTTTCTGTCGCTTTTCGCTCAATTTAATGGCCTCTAGTAAGTTTAAAATATTGTCCTTGTTTGAAACCTGCTGTTCCTGTACATTATGATTTTTTCGTTGTTGCTCCATTTGCTGGCAGCCTGCGGCTTTCTGAAAATGTCATTAAAAAACTCGATTGAGTGCCAACTGTAATATACTGAGCTTTACCTGCGCATAACTAAATGGCAGCGATGTGCTCTCTAAAACAGGAGGTTCACTGACGGCAGGAAATGCATCTTCACACGGAACTGTTTGAACTGGCGATATACTTCTACATGTGAATACTGAAAAAATTTAAATTTAATAATTTGATTAAAATAATTGATAATTTAATAATTTTATTTAATTAATATTTGAAACACATCATAAAAATGTGTTTCATGCTAGAAATTATTAAAATATTGAATTAAAATATTAAAATTAATAATTTTAATTTGGTTTTTAATTTTTTAATTTTTAACTTTATAATAAATCTTTTCAATGGAAAATGCTGTGAATATTTTAAATTTGATTTTGAAATCAAATTAATAAAATTTGAATTTATTTTTTAAAACTAATATATTTTAATTTTGTTTTCAAAACGTAAACATCAATAACCAGAATTATAAAAGTGGCAAATTGTTGAGTTGGTTACAAATTTATTTTGAAATATGGTTTTGTATTTCACGAAAGTGACTTCTTTGCACATAACCAGTTAGAGTGACAAAAGTTTACTCAGCCAATATGATCATATAGGAGTAGCAGAGAAAGTGCAAAACAAGCAGTCGTAGAATAAAATAAGATATCTTTTGGGAGTCCCTTATTTTAAAAAATCTTTTTTTAAAGATAAAAAAATTAAAATTATTAGAATTATAACAATTCAATAATAATTAATCATTTTAATTTAATTAATATTTGAAAATTGAAAACATTTTCTATCATGAAAATGTGTTTCATGATAGAAATACATTGACTTTTGTCTGATTCAATTTATTTCTACTATATTTATTGTAGGTCGTCAATATCAATTGTAACGCGGTATCAGATTATTAGTTCAGAAAGACAACACGGTAATAACTTAATAAACTTTGTATTTTAAGCAAAGTTTATTAACTTTAACTATTAAGAGTGTATGTCTTAAATATGATTACTGATTTATTTTTCTGATTTATTTATTATATTCTGATTTGTTTCAGATTTGTTTCGTTTGCTAACGTTTACACAAATAACGATTTTAAAAGTGATTAACGGTTTTTCGAAAATGAATAGCAAAATTGATGCAAAGGTGAGTATCGTAACAAAGTAATCGTAAAAAATACAAAGTCGAAGAGTAGATTCGTCAAAATACTTTCACTTCGAATAAGTATGCATGTAAAGTTATTAATACCGATTGTAAAGCGACAAGTCAAGAAAAAGCTTAATCTTTATAAAACAATTGAAGTTTATCAAATGTTAAAACATTTAATAAATTCTTCTAGTTAAAAAAAGGAATTATATCATTATGCATAAAAGCAAGCAAATAAATTTGTTTTAATTTTATATATAGCTCACAAAAATAAATATACATTTTTATTATAATTTAAGTTTTTATTTTTAGTATATTATACAAAAATAATTTTATTATTTTTATATAAATAAATATTTATGTTATATTTGTGTTTAAAAAATATTTAAATAATTTTTGTAGATTCCTTCTGTTGAAATTACATTTAATCACATTTGAAGCAAAATAAAAAAACCTTCTTTTAGCTTTCGCTCTTCCAATTCGATTGTTCGTATCTGCTGCAATTGACTGATCATGTTAGCTTTCTTCTCGCTCATTCTTCGCTTTTCTATTTGTTCTAATTTAAAAACGTTTGGACATAATAAAACGGTAAAAAATAAGTGATAGGATCTCGCTTTATTTGCTGATCAAATTGATTAGTTGCATATGTTTCAATAGAGATTAAAACTTATGAAATAGTAATTACTCGCATTTTTTCAACAATAATATGTGTAAACTATATGTAATAAGTTAATCAGGTAATAAACTCATATATTGAAGAAATAGTGTATTTCCCATTGTTTTATCATCATTATACACACGTATATCATACAATAAAATTTAAAATCTTAGAAATTATAGAAAAAATTAGTGGCTATAAACTATGAGTAATTAAAAACAAATTATAGCATACAAAAATTGCTTTTCTTAATTATTTCTTCAAATTCAATGCTTCCTTTAGGGATATTATTTCTTTATTTTCTTATATCAAAAATACAATTAAATACGAAATGATAGTAGTGAATAAAATCTTTAATTTTAATACAATTTTAATCGAAATGAGTACAATAAGAATTTTTAAAATTAAGTAAAGATTTTAGCTGATTTAATAGACTATTATTAGATATTTATATTTAAATTATTTAAAATAATATTTCAAAACATTTATTTTTCGCATTTGCGTACTGAAACATTTGCGTACAAACATTAATATTAGTCTAACTTCAAATTAAATCAGGATCGAAATTTAATACTTATATTAAATATTAAAGATTAAATTTTATTACTTTATTCAATTTTCTAAAATAGAATAAAGATATTTAATTATTTAATTTAATAATTTATAAAAATAATATTTAAGAATTAATATTTAATGTAAATACTTAAAATATAATTTAAATATTATTTTTATTAATAATTTTATACAATTAAAATATTAATTTTATTTGACATTATGGGAACGCATATTTTAAAGAAATATTTTATTGCTAATATTTTATTTACATTATCTTTAATCGATTTCAAATATGTAAAAACTTAGATTTTTAAGACTATCGAAGCGATCATTTTGCTGCTGTGGTATACATTAAGATCGATGCGATACAAAATCAGCAACAACAAGAAAATGCAAAATGTCAAAATGCAATTGAAACAATTCATAATGATTTTGTTGAAACAATTGCAAGATACCTTTGAACAGCAATAATATTTCGTTGCTCACAATGCCAGACAGATCAATTTCAACGAATTTGAATTCTGAACCAACGGGTAAATGACGGAGATATTTGTATGCTGACATATTTGCCTAAATATATTTAGAAAACTGAACGCCACCATACAAAAGTAAAATATATTGTCGGTGAAAACGCAATTCGTTTTTTGAATGGCGCATTTAGCTTTCAGATCGAACATTTAAACTCAAATGAAAATAAACTCAAAGTAGTTAAAAAGAGCATCTAACATCAGGACAAATGAGGTTAAATGCACACAGAATTTAATCTCGGAAATTCGTAAAGAATTTAAAAATATATTTTGCATGTTTCCAAAGACTATAAAATTATGTTTAATATATTTAGTCAATATTTACATAATAATATCCAAATTACTCAGTCTAATAAACGAATGCTAATTTACAGAACGGCATTTTTTGTTTTATATTGGAACAAACGTTATTATTTTGAGCTGATGTCAAACTTCTTCAAATAAAGACAAATACAAACTTCGAATACAAACTTCATATAGAAATTTGTATTTTCGATTCATGAAATTAATTTGTTAATTATTATTAATTAATAATTATTTATTTTAAATTATTTTATTTACATAATTGTTCAATCCTGTACGATTTAACCTCAACGTTCATTAAGAAGTTATTTCTGTTAAACGTATGTGTAGAAATTAACTCTCTTACATGGGAAATCCGCTGCAAAGCCTTAAATATGAAACCCAAATGTAAATATGATTTAAATTATTTGAACATTTAAAGGGGTTGAAAGCAATTAGTGGTAATTTAAAGGAAGAAAATACATCATATGCATGTATTTGCTCCACTGCTGCGTTTGGTTGAAGAATGAGAGCAGATACTTTATTATTTAATTTTTATCTGGTAAAATCTGTTTATACAAAAATGTGGCTGTGTAAATTCTTTTTTAGATTAAGATATTTGTATATTTTATTAAAGAATTCTTCACAGACAATGCCCGGATATTAAATAGGAATCAACTTGGGAAGAAAGATAGTCTATACGAATTTATCAAACGTTGATTATAAAAATTCAAATAAATTATGAACATCAAATTCAAATGAGTTTTAAATTTAAAAATTTAAAATCCAACATATATTTATTTGTGAAATAAAATATATTATGTAATATATATTCAACGATCTATTAATTATGTAAGACAACAATAGATATTAGATATTAGATCCATACAAATATCAAGTACTTGCAAACTTAATGCATTACTACCTAATACTTTAGGTATGATTCTCTTGAATATAATGTATGCTATTTGTTTGAGCGAATGATACACTATTAAGCTTACATAAACGTGAAACTTGACATACAGCTTTAATGTTTCTCACATTAAATGCAAATGTTATGTCAGATATAAATTTAAAACGTCGAATGTCAATGCCGGTTTTGATCATCAAGATTCTTATGGGAAATTCATAATTTTATTTTGTTCGTTTCAATAAATTTCCACTATGACATTCACATATCTTATTAATATGAAAAAGTACATTACTAAATGATTTTAATAAAAGTATTAGAATAACTTACGCTTAATATGTAGTTGGATTCGATTGCAACAATGTTAGCGTTTACATGCCTAGGGCATAATGTTAAATCATTGTATTCTTTCAATAAGCATTTTACATTAAGAGGATGCATGTAAATACGCTGTCCATCATTCGCTAAATTGATATCACTTAAATAATGATTTAAAAAATTAATAATTCTTACATTGATAAAAGTAAGAATAGCTCTTTTGATCATTTAACGCACTACCATTATACACATCACCTTGTACACTAGTAAATGAATGTTCAAGCTAAACAAGCATTAAAAGAAATGAAATTAAAAATTTTAAATTAAATTTCATTTAATTTAAAATTAAATGCAATTAAACGAAACTATATTATTCTAAAAACATTTTGATGACAACAATTTAAGAATACATATTGAACAATTTTAATTATAATAATGAGAATAATTAGAATTAATAATTAATAATTAGAATTTCTTTTCTAAAAGAAATGAAAATAAAATTATAATTTATAGCTAAATTATCGATAAAATTAAAAAATCACCAAAACGTTTGTTGTTACTTATGGAAATAGTTATTGTCAAAAGTTTTAGTTATTTATTACAAAAATATATATCAAAGCAAATATTGTTTAAAATTTTGAAAATGAGCGCGGTAGCATCATAAAGTTCCATAATTTATGACCGATCACTAAGTTTCTTTAAATAGCATGAATTGCATCTGTGATTATATTAGGTATATAATAGTATATTTTCATATACACACTTGCTATTATATATAAATATACATATGTATATTTATAAAATAAATTTTCACTAATATTGAATATAAAACAATAGTAATATTAAATAATAGTATTAAATTTAATACTATTAATACTATTAATTTAATACTATTATTTAATAATATTAAATAATAGTATTAATAATAGTAATTATTTCATACACTTCGTATACATACCTATTTCCCGTTTTGTCTCATTTATCTTATATGATATAATATTTGCTTCAGTAAAATTATATATGTAAAACGCAATTAATTTCCTAAGTTTGACATTTAATTATCCAGACAAGGAACGAAACTAAATTATTCTAAAAACATTTTAATGAAAACAATTTAAGAATACATATTGAACAATTTTAATTCTAATAATGAATGTAATAGGACTTGAAAAATCAATTCACCTTTTGTTTTTATCTGTGTTGTAAGTTATTTAAAACGGAACAAATTATATTTCTGATATGATTACATAATATATATAACAATATCGCTTGTATTTCTATATTAACACTAGTGGTATCATTTAAAAATATTAGTATTCAAATAATATCATGACTTGTATAGTCGAGGCTAAATAATTTATAACATGCGTTCGTCATTGTTAGTCAAGAAAATATTATAAATCGAATGTTCTTGTCGAACGTTTTACAAGTTTTTTAATGATTTGTTAATATTGAGTTTAAAAAAATGGCACATCCAATATATATATATATATATATATATATATATATATATATCAAAGGCGGAATGAAGTTAATTTTTAATCCTCAATGAAAAATAAAATCTTAGAGTAAAATATCGATATTTTAACAATCACTCAGATAATATTAAAACGTTTTACACTATATTAAAAATTACTTTATTTTGAATATAGTATCATATTGTAATATTAACAAAGAAGTGAATACATGAGGTCGTTTTATACAACGATCCAGAATGTAATTTTTTATTTAAATAACATGAATCGTCATTTACAAATAAGAGCATGTGAAGCCTTGCAGTATTAATTATACAGCGTGCACAACTGAACCATAGATTAATTAAGGAATATTAAAATTTTTATAATTAAAATTATAAAAATAAATAATTATTCTAGCTGGATCAAAGAAAAGAAGAAATTATTTTTAATATTTCGCTAACTTCTGTAAGCATATTTAGAAAATTTAAGGATTTTTTTTTAATTTCTAAAGATGCTAATAGAAGTTAGCGAAATATCAATAAAATAATCTCCTATTTTCTTTAATCCAGCACCAATAATTATTTATCATACAATTTCTTTTACGATAAAATAATCATATTTAGGCTTTACAATTATATTGAGAAACAAAATAGAAAGTATTTTAAAAAAACCAAATGTTAATAGAAAGAATTAAATTTTTTTATTCAAAAAATGCTTCTAAGGCTTATGTTTGAATACTTAAATCATTTTTAATAAACATTTCAGTTCACTAGTTTAAATAAAAATAAATTAAAAAAGAAAGATTAATTTTATAACGAAAATAATCTTAAATCAGTAAAATTATTAGGTAATTTTCTAAAGATGCTTGCAGAAAATAGCGAAATATTAAAAATAATTTCTTTTTTGTTCTCTTAATCCAGCTCCAATAATTATTTATCGATAATGGATCCTTATCAACTATTAAAAATTCAAAAAATCGTCAAAAAATAATATGGCATATAAAGTACTCTTCGTAAAACTGATGATGTTTAATTCTATATGCCTAAATTTTCAAGAAGTAACGTGCATTGAGGTTTTGGAATCAGAATTTGAACCAGAAGTGCGCAATATACTTAAACATGCATTATTTGTGTTTTTTACATTCGATATGACGCCGAAAACATAGAGCAAAAAAATATGATGATGAGACGGATTTCATTAAAGTTCGTTTTAGTCAAAGCAAAGCCAAGGATAAAGATGGCGAAAATCCTATTGCATAGTCCTTATTATAAAGTAAATTATAATAAAATAATTTTAATACTTTGGATAATTGGTATATTTTTTAATTTAACAGAAGTTAGCGAAATATCAAAAATAATTTCTCCTTTTCGTTGATCCAGCTTCAATAATTATTTGTCAATAATGGATCCTTATCAACTATTTAAAATTATAAAAATAATTTAATTTCTAAATTTATTTATAGTACAAAACATGTATAATTACATAAGTGATGTAATTTGTAGTTTACAAAATTTTAGGGAACAATTATTTTTAAATCGTCTTTACGATGTGAATTTACAAGCTATGATTACAGAAAACATTATTTTCAGTGTGATACTGAACATATTATAATAAGTGAAATTATAGCATGTGTATCGTACATATTGTAATATGTGATATTAACATATAAAAACATATTATGTCATAACATAATATATGTCCTCACATATAGTCAAACAAATGTCATAACATATTGTTATACAAGCATATTTGAATATGTTTATTTTGCCATGTTTATAAATACTTGAACGCTACTGCATTGATCATCAAAATAAAAATTGTCAAATTCATTTAAACAATTAATTAGCTTGAATTGTTAAATTTAATCAAATAATAGAAAATGTCGTTGCCATGCAATTCATCTAAAAATTTAAAAACGTAGCGTCTAATTGGCTATGTGATTGACTATCTAATTAGTCATTAATTAATAAACCTAATATTAATATAAAAACCGTTTGCTCAGTTGATTATACTTATTTTGCTCAGTTGATTTGTACATATTTTGTTTTTTTTTGTTTATACAAACAAAAAAAAACAAAATATTAGATATAAGCAATTATTTATAGAAACTTACATTTTCAATATTGTTCAAAGCGATCTGATCAAATTCCGCCGATAAAGATGCACCATCAGCCAAATCACATTGCAAACGAAATTCAAGTTCAGCCCTTTGCCGGTCTCGTTGATCCTCTAAACACTGCTCGACGTCATCAACTGCTATCAAAGGACCGTTAAAATGAGATGTTGACAGATCCGGAAATATTGAAATATCCACAGGTTCAACTAAGTTATTTTGATGACATATTCGCATCAATAATAAATCAATGTTGCTGCCGTTAACAAATTTCGTTTTATGACAAAATTTAAAACTAAACTCAATTTCAAATTCAAAATTTGAGTAATAAATATTCAAACCATTTCAGGGCTACAATGGATATACATTTCCAGCATACAGGACATCGAGGATATTTGTCTGACGTCATTGTGAAGAATTGTAATATACAAGGAAAACAAAAAATATGTCCACATCGAGTAATACGACCTTAAAATATACACTGAAACTTTGGATAAGATATTTCGAAAAAGTTCTAAATTTTTATATTTTAGAGAACTTAAAATAAATCGACAACAAAAATTACGATTTTTAATAATAGTAAACGATTTTTAAAATTATCAAAATGTTACTATAAACATTAAAATATTAAACTTTGATGCTTAAACATAAAAAAATCAACATATGGTATGCATTAATGCTCATGCAAAAATGATTTTTGTAAATTTAAAATCCCATTTTTGAATATATACAAATAAATTCGCTTAGTCTTTGTATTTAATATAATAACAAAATAAAAAATTAAAAAAATTAAAATAAATAAATAAATGATGCTAAATTAATTAATCAAAATTTAATAATTAAATAATTATTAAATAATTTTTTTATAGTTTTTACCGCTTATTGAAAATACTAAAAAAGGTTAATACATTGGTGTTCAATACATTTCATACCAATTGGTATATTATTGTATTATTTTGCAATGAAAAAAATGACAAATTTAATAATTTTATATGATCTATATTAAGTTAGAATATAATGAGCTTTCACATTTCGTCCAAAATCTTGTATACAGAACCTTGTTTGATATTATCATTTACGTTGTTTGAAGCCGACATTATGATGTGTCCCATGAATGAAAATTCTATTTATGGTGACGTCAATACATTATGATGTTGTAAATTTGATCCAAAATTTTTTAATAAACTCTAAATAAATTATAACATATACAGAATTTAGGTGATAATTGTTATAAGATTTCTTATAATTTAAATCAAATTAAAATAAAAAATTGAAATTTAAAATAAAAGTCAATTTTTATGAATTGACTACTAAATAATAGACGATGTATCATAATAAGAATAAGATATCATCGGGAGGATGATCTGATACACTAGATACATGATCAAGTGTATCTTATTCGCTACATCGTACATTCCTATCCATCCATGAAAATTTTAATATAAAATGTATAAGAATAAGGATTAGAGGTCATCAAGAGGAACGGCTATGATGTCAGGTTTCGGTCCATATTCCTTGAACCAACATAGCAGCAGGGTAAAACACGTGCTAAATACGTATTTCCTCTGATGAAATTTGATTATCTAGTATTCTATTCTAATACAACGTGCATTATTTATTATACATTTAAGTTTTAGGCTAATGATTTTAAATTTATTTTTAATATTATTGTGTAATATCAAAAATATTAAACAAAATTTACTATTTAAAAATTTAAAATTTTTAGTAAATAAAAATTAGTAAATTTCTATTTACTAATAAAAAATTTTCTATTTTCTGCTTGATGTTATTTTTGTAGTAACCTAGTTTAAAATATGTATCTATTAAATTATTTAAATGATTTTGAAGAAAGCCAATATCATTACATATTGTTGCAATTCTTAAAATTTCATTATTTAATGTATTATATTTTATATTATATGGTATGCATGAATGCTCATGCAAAAATATGTTTCTTGTAAATTTAAATATGTCATCTTTACGATATAAATTAATAACAGTTTTAGTTAATGTTAATTAAATGTTCATATCTAGATATACTCCTTGTTTATCATCAATATTGGTTTTGTTAAGAATAAGGCTTTCTGGATAAATTTGTTCACTAAATGAATAAAAATTATTAGAGTTAATAACATATACATCATCAATATATCGAAACATATATTTCACATCTTTATAAAATTTAGATTTATTTTTTACACAGTTATAACAAATTTATAAAATATGTAAGCCATAATTAGGCTACAATTACCTTCCATGGGCATACCTTTTATTTGTCTAAATATATATGCCCCTACTTTTAAAAATTTTGATCTATCAAAATATTTAAGACTTATATTAATTCAATTTTATCTATATATTTATACATTGACTTGATGGTTTAATTTTCGTTAGATAGGCGTTATAGTTATTATAGCATATATATGTATATAGTTTTCCGAATATAATATTAATTAATTTTTTTAACGTTTCTTCAATATCTGCTAAATATAGATTTGTACAAAGCGTAATAAAATCGTATTTATAATCTCAAAAATTATGTGTGTTCTAAATCATTTTGTGTGTTCTAAAATTCTTTTGTAGAATTAATACTGAAATAGTGTTTTATACCAGTATTAATTTCGATTACCATACAATATTTTTATGTAATTTTGGATTTCTGATTCAATCACTTTTTTCAATATTGAACAGTGACTTGTAATAATTGTTTCTAAATTTAAATCACTACATTATTATGTTGTGTTTATATTTAAATAATTAAAATTAACTTCATTCATCAGTATATCAAAATATACTACTTCTGCCAATTCCTTGTACCACGTCATTCAATCCTAATGGGTACATGGAATTAAGCGTTTTAATCCAAAAATCTTCTCTTTCTAATAGTTTTTGATTTAAGTTGTAGTATTTTATATTACATAGTCAAGATGCATCATAAATAGCCGTTAAACTTTTTAACTTGCGTTTAACCAGACTTTAAGGGCTTTTAATGTACATTTAAACGCACTACATATGAACCTAGGTTTTATTGGATTTTTGTAATTTTGGATTCCAATATAATATAGGTATAGTTTTATTATCTAAATCAATTTTTATACGCTTCTTATCCATTATAGAACAGTGACTTGTAACAATTGTTTCTAAACTCAACTCACTACGTTCATATGTTGGATTTACATTTAAATCATTATAATTAACTTCTTTCATCAGTATATCATAATAAAGCTTTTTGCATATGAAGACAAAGTTATTACTAGCTTTATCAATAGTTGTTATTATATAGTTATGCTTTAATTGAGTATGTTCTGTATACATATCTTTATTAATTTGATCTTTCCTTTTATAATTGTTTGTTATTTTCATTTTCTCTCTAATTTTATCTAATATATAAGTTTTCCAAATGTTTATCTTTGATGTATTTAAGCTTTCACTATTAAGCAGCTTACCAAAGTAAGCATTGAAGTAATTATATAAAGAAATGTATATTTTATGGTAATTATTATTTAATCTATATTTATACCCTTTTGATAGCATTTTCCTTAATTCATTGTTTTCGATTAATTCTAGGTTATGGTGCATATATGTTCAGTTATTTTTCAAAATTAAGACTTTTACAATTACATTCAGTTTCTATGTTTCTAATATTATCGTTACATATTGATTTTAATTCTTTATTATAATTACAAATTTTTCGTCCTAATGGTGGTAGGAGTTTATACCTTATTTTAGGAATATATTTACTTAAATCAAACTCTATTATTTCTTTACTTTTAGAATTATTTAAAAGTCCGGCTATATTTATGTTATCTTTACATTTATTAATGAAGTTTATGGTTAATGTATATTTTCTATTGTTATTATTAACATTTATTGTACGATTATAGTATTTTGTATTACAATAACTGTCTATTATACAACTCAACCTATCATATTAGTATCACTGTCTATTGAAGTATTTTTCACATACTTCAATTAATCTTTATTTATTGTAAATAACAAAATTATTTACAATAATAATTATAAAAATTAAATCAAATTAAATTAAAAATAATAAATCAAATATGAAATTTGATAGGAAAAAATAAATCAAATAGAAATTGGATTAATACAAATGAATTAAAAAAAGATTGGATTTTATGTAATTTTGAATTCCAATATAATATAGGTATATTTTTATTAACTGATTAAACCTTTATAGACTTTTTATACATGAACAGTGACTTGTGATACAAAACTGTGACTGTTTGAATTATTAAAAATCAGTAGTTTATTATTATTTATTATTTGGTGGTGCCATATCAGAAGCGGGAATCAAATAGTAACTTTTAATTTTTAATTTTTTAAATATTTATTTTTCTGAATTTCAATTTTGCATTTAAATGTTAATGTTAATAAAATTAATATTTTAGACAATATCTAGTGATGAGCCCACAAATGTTTTATACATCTATTCGCTTATTAATATAAATTATTTTAAATTCATTGCTGTTTTAACCGAATGGTAATTTTCTTGAGCCTACATTTAAATTATCTTAAATTATTTAAATTATCTTAAATTATTAAATCTGATTTAAATTATCTTAAACACTAGATTGAAAATAATTAAATACCAATTGTCTAGTAACTATTTATTAATAAATTTATAATTCTTCTTGATTGTATAACGGAAATATTCCTTATTTGCAACCAAGAATATAACAAATAAAAGACTATAGTTAGGTAAATACTGGCAAGGAAGTTTTTTCATACAGGAATATGAACAAAGCGCATACATGGACGATGGTGGAAATATAGTTTTTAATATCGAATTAAACTTAAATAAAAATTTAAAAATGAATGCAAAAGTATTTCAAATTAATCAACTATATTACTTGTTTCAAATTTGGTTTAATAACTTTAAAATTAATTTTTTATATTCTCGGCATGCATTTCTCCAGTGTTTTAAACGTGATATTCCATCTCGAATTCGAGTTTACGCATAGACACAGATTCCAAGATGACGATTTATGACATTTAATAAATTTAAATATTAAATAATATTAAACTAATTATGATTTAAATATGTCACAATTATGACAATAAATAGTTTTTAATAATTTATAATCTATTTGTTCTAAATAAGAATATTTTTTATTTAAATTTTATTATAATCGAAATAAATGATAAATATTCTAGCACTAAAAAAATAAAAGAATGACTCTTACCTGCAACAGGGTCTTGCAAACAGATAGGACATACAATCTTTTCACAATCACATAAATGTACCTCAATAGTCTGTGACCAATTTAGTTTTAAAACGCCCTTGGGTACAAGGAACTTGTAGCTAAATAGAAAAATATGCAAAAACTGATGTAATGAATTTTAAAAGTACACTGCTCGCAGGTATTGATTTTTATCGAATTCATGATCTTGACTTCTAATGCTTTTATTCGATAAACGAATATCTTCGAAGATTTCAAGATGATTATTCGATCGGATATGTTTATTGATCTACATGAAATATAAGTATGCAATTGAATCCAGTATCTTACTTTTAATTTTATTTCGTTTCTTGGCATTTGATAAAAACCTATAAACCCTCAAATATTTCGTCAGATAAAGAGTGAATGCAAAATCACTAATATAAAATACCTGTTGTCTTTCGATAAGGAACAAAAGAGTAATACAGTGCGAACTGGGAGATTTCGGCCAGTGAATAATATCGACGATCCGTGCTTAGTTAACATCTTCGAGAGTCCATTAGAATTGATGAAATTAATAACAGTTAAGGGCACTGTAATTACAGGAAACTTGTAGAAATCGTTAATTAAATTTAAAATACCTTTTTTATTTACAAAAAGGTATTAGAATCTAAAATGCGACGAAAAATAAATTATGGTAAAAATCAATTTCCATATCGACGCGATATGGTAGCTAAATAAATAATAATAAATTACAATCGAACTATTAATTTTTAAATAAGTTTAATATCACAGATAAAAGATTATATGTTGTGATTAATATTTTTTTTGAATATGAAAATAATAATTATTCTGAAATTAGACGTTTATTCATTTAATTTTTAAACATTAATTTGATATTTAGCTATTAATTTCATTGAAATAATAATTAAGTAAATTATAAAATCAATGATAACACTATTTGAAAGTACTTGAGGTAGGGATAAATTAATTGAAGTAATGAACTATTACTAGCATATCGTATTAACTGTTAACTTACTAGGCCATTTGCTTTTTTATCTTCTTCTTTGTAATTTGTCTTCTATTAACTTCCATGTTATGAAATATGCTGATGACATTTTTATGTGATCATGTACCCGAATATCGTCGTATTCATGATCTTAGTGTTTCTGCTTCCAACTGTCTTGTCTTAATTTTCAATCATCTTTATTCTCTTCGTCTTATTCTAAATCCTAATAAATCCAAAATAATGTGGATCCTTCCTCGACGCTTCGGCGTAGAACCTCCCTCTATATCATTAAATTCTACAATTCTTCCAATCGTTTACAATCTCGTTTTCTTAGGCTTCGATTTCGATAACCGACTTTCAGTTAAACATTTTGTTAGAGATAAAGTATGCTCATCTACCTTGATTCTCCCCAACCTCCGTTAAATTCGTAGATCGATTTCCTTTCTTGTATGACTCTCATATCTTCTCTCCTTTTTTCTAGACTCGATTATTGTCTTAGTCTATTTTCCAACTCACCTAAATCCACTCTTATTCCTCTACAACGCATCGTCAACGCAGCTGTCCGAATTCTCCTCCGTCTTCCTCGTTTTGATCATACATCCTACCATCTTGCTACTCTCGCTTTGACTACCATTTATTGTCGTGTTTAAATTCGTCTTCTTATCATTGCTTTTCGCCTTATAACTTTTCAAATTCCTTCATTTCTCAATCTTCCTTTTCTCAACAATTCTTGTCCTGATTACTGTCCTGTTTCCGTAATTCACTTATTTTACATGTCTCAAACTACTCTACCTCTTTCGACTTCCAATCCTCTCTTGTGGCTGCTCTTATCTCGTGCAATCATTTACCCATTTATATACGCCAATCAACCTCAATGCCGTGATTCAAACGTCAAATCCGATCCCATTTAAACAATTTAAAAAAATTATCTGTATGACTTTTGTTTTGTTTTTTTGTTAGTTAGTGAACTTGCAGGCGTGCAGTTGGCACGCATTTGCAACTTTAAATAAATTATTATTATTGTTAAAACAACTGTCTCAACATTGCATAACATGCACAACATTATATACTGGCGTCTCGTTGGTTAAAGGTTTAATCATAAAATGATTTTGCATTCACTTTCATGTAAGCAAAAAATAACAAATAATTGATGACTAAGTGATGCAAGTTCACATCATGTCACCTTGTACACGAAATTATCATTCAATGAAATATATGTTATAGCTGAAAATGAACAAAATTGTAGAAAACCGATAGGACGTTAATAATATAGAATGAAATAACGATCTTTATTTTTTAGTTTCCATTATAATTATAGCAACACATTCATGTAGAATTAAAATGCTATAGAATATTGATCCTAAATCAATTTTATGTGAACATTAAAATATGTTTAATTGTAGATTGCCTACATGTTACGTGACAGAAAACGTGTCAATATTATCTGGTTCGTTGGAACTACAACTAAATGTTCTATGAATGTTAAAAAATTCGATTTAGTGCCCCAACATTTCACTCAAGGCTTTAGTGAGCACTAGCACAATTTCTGCAGATCTCAACAAGTTTTAACTTTATTATTGCTATACCTATGGAAAAATTAATTTTGTACGTATCTCTGAAAACGAGATGTTATTCTTTAATACCAAATTAGTTCAATTAAACTACATTTATTTTCGATTAATATATTATTATTTATATATTTTCGAATATATGTAGTTGACATAAATTATATGAAACTTAATTTTAAATAATAAAAAGCTTTTAAAGCTTTTTTACTAAGGTAAAGTTTTTTACCTTACGCCAATCAACCTCAAAAAGTGTTTGAGAAATAATATACATACAAATGTATTCAATCAATTGAGTTTTATAAGAGTATACTGAAAATTAAAAATCCAATAAATTAATAACATAACATTTACTTCTGTAGAGTCAGACCTCTTTAGTAGTGATGGTTCGTGTGTAGGAAAACTAGTAGACTTCGATAGTGTCACCGAGCGTGTCAAATTTTCCCATTATACGAACATTTTTGTCGGTTATTCAAATGTTCGTAGTCTCCTGGCTCAGTTCTCGGAAATTAAATTCATAGTTGCTTCGAAACGTTTTGATGTATTTTGTATAACCGAAACATGGCTACATTCTAACATTTCGGATGACTGTGTTGCCATCCCTAACTATTTTCTAATACGTTCGGATCGCTCATGTGGTAAACGTGGAGGTGGGGTAGCCGCCTATGTGCGAAATAGTCTCCTGGTATCGAATATCTCGGCTTTTCGCGACGATATTGGTTATTCCTTTGAAGGTCTTGCTTTTACACTGGGAAATGGTCAACGATCCCGATTCTGCGTTCTTTACCGTTCTCCGTCCTATGAATTAAGATTTGACTCTCTTAAACCACATTTGCTGAGTTTATCTTCGTATCCTCTGATTTTGCTCCTGGGTGACTTCAATATCCCCCAAATAGACTGGAAAAATAGTCATTCACGACCAATTCACGGAATTGGGAAAGTACTGAGTGACTTTCTGTTACTTGAGATGCTACTAGTTCAACATATTAAAGAACCTACTTGTGTGACATGGACGCCTTCTATTCTCGATTTGGTCTTTACTAAGTGTTTGGGTGACGTTTCAGGTGTTCGTTATGACGCACCAATTGGCAATAGCGATCACTGTGTACTCTCTATGCGGCTGTCGCTGTTCAACAGAGCCTCACAAAACTCTAATTTTAAAAAACGTTGTTGGGTAGGTGTTGATGCTAGTCAACTAGCTGCAAGCTTCCCAAAAGGTATCTGTGATAGTCTTCGTATCCACTTCGGTTTGGAGGTTCCTGTAGTCTTTGATCTGCTCCATGATGAATTGATGCGAATTTCTGATATCTTTGCTCCGCTACGTGCCTGCAAGTTCAAGCATGGACATCCTCCTTGGTTCGACAGAGAGCTTCTTGATGCTATAAGATCCCGCAACAAATTGTGGCGCGAATTTAGGCGTTCTTCTGCTTCAAAACGTGCCTACATCGACTCTCGGAACTTATGCAATCGGCTAAAATTTCAGAAACGCTATTCGTACGAAGATAGTATCGCCAGGGATGCATCTTTGAATCCTAGGAGGTTTTGGTCTTATGTAAGAAACAACAGAACACTTGTCGCCACAATTAGCTCAATCCAAACGCCAACTGAAACTTTGACCGATCCGTCTCTAATCGCCCAACATTTAGCTGATAGCTTCTTGGTACAGGCTTTGACCTCTAACAAACTGCATGACTTTAGTTGGAAGTATGTTCCGGTTGCTCATCGGTGTTGTGTTCGTCCACTCAGAGTGGATGAGGTGTTGAACGAGGTAATGAAGCTCGATTCGTTTACATCTCCGGGACCAGACAATATTGCCCCCTTCCTCGTCAAATCCCTAGCGAACGAACTGAGCAATGATTTAACTATGTTCTTCAGATACAGCTTAGATACATCTTGGATTCCTGACAGTTGGAAGTGTGCAATTGTGGTGCCTATTCCCAAAAAGCATCCTGCTAGCTTTTGCGCGGACTTTCGGCCCATTAGCTTAACTAGCGTATTCTGCAAACTTTTAGAAAGAATCATTGCTAGTAGAATCAGGGATCATTTGGATCTTAATCACATATTGGTTGAATCTCAACATGGTTTCAGGATCGGACGTTCATGCCTTACTAACCTACTAACTGCGCGTGAAAAATGGGCTGATGCTCTGGGGGCTGGGTTTCAGGTTCATACAGTATTCCTTGATTTTTCGAAAGCTTTTGATAGGGTACCACACGACGGCATAGTGTCTTTACTGTATCACTATGGACTTCATTCATATATTTGTGAGTGGGTCAGGGAATTTCTATCGAATAGGTCTTTCCGAGTTTGTGTGGGGAGCGTGTTTTTTATTCGGTAAATATTAATTCTGGCGTACCGCAGGGATCAGTCCTTGACCCACTGATCTTTATAATCTTCATTAATGATCTGCTACTCCGCTTATCATGCTCTCATCTAGCGTTTGCAGACGATCTAAAGATTTGGTCGATCATTAGAAGTCCTGCTGATCGAGTATCGTTACAAAATGATCTAAACTCCCTGATCAAGTGGTGCGATTCTACCGGACTACGGTTGAATGTTGATAAATGTGTCCTCATGCAACTAGGTCGCCCTATTGAAACTCTAAGGTACTTTATTGGAGATATGGTCTTAAAGGAAGTGTCTCATCATAAGGATTTAGGGATTATTGTCCATAGATCCTTGAAAACAAAGTTGAACACCGACTTCTTTCTAGGTAAAGCTACTAGGGCGTTATATTGTATTAAAAATGCATTCCTCAGGTTAAGCTGTCACATGTTTAAGAGGTTATTCATCTCCATCGTCAGGCCACACTTGGAGTACTGCATTCAGGCTTGTTTCCCTGTCACTAAGCAAGAACTATTAGACCTGGAGTCTATTCTTAGGCGCGGATTGAGGCTCTGTATTGGCTTAAGTGGTATTGACTATTATGTACGTCTAAGTCGTATTGGGATGTTGTCGGTACGTGAGAGGTTCATATCCTTGGAAATGCTATGTATATGGCATATGTCGAATGATGTGGTAGGTTATCCCACCGATGTAATCACTAGGCGGGTAGATCAGTTGCGGGGACATAGCAGAGTCTTGTATAAATTTAGATTTGACAGATTACCAAAAGTGTATAGACTCTCAAGGAGAGGAATTAACATGTGGAATTCGTTGCCTGAGGAAGTCGTTGCATCCCCCAGTTTGAGAACGTTTAAATCACGATGCTACAAATGGATACATGAACAATGCCGCCATTCAACACTACCACTGGAATACCCTAATTAGCTACGTTGACTGACCATTGCTTTTGTTTTATTTTTTTTATTATTTTTTTTGGACTCTGCCTGAATAGCCTTTTGGCTTTGGTATGTATTGGAATAATAATAAACTTAATAAACAATTTTGATCATTGTTTCCACTTATTCGAAGGTCGGGTTGTGGAGACAGTGCTCGGACGAGACGTGACCAAGTATCACAATCCTGTGTGGCAAACCAGACTTCACTTTAGATATTCCTAAGCGTTCCTTGGAAATATAGAGAGTTTGATTTGTCCCCTATACCGATGTCTGCTTCAAGGTCTCCGTCCATAAAGTCCAATCTGGAACACTTAACAAGGAAGAGGCGCCCTAGCAATCCTCAAAACTTAGCCGAGCCACCTCAGCTGATTTCCTTCAAGAAGTAAGTAATTTTGGAGTAAAGCGGATGGCCGAGCTTTGAAGAAAGCTTGGTAATACGAGCTTACCCAGAAGGAACCTCATTTCGCTCACCTGTACTCTAAATATAGCCTTTATTACAACTGATCTGCGCAAAGAAATCATAATCTCCCTATTATTCCTACCATCACTCGAAAACAAGACGCTCAAGTACTTGAGCTCCTCCACGTCGAGTAAAACCTTATCACCAATTCGTATCGACGATGCTACCTTGTTTCGAGCAGAGCACATCGAGACAGTTTTGGATTTGCTAACTTCCTTGACAATTAATTAATTAAATGGTCAAATGCAATTTTAAACAATTTATGCCAGTAAAGGAGGTTATCAGCGCTTAGAATCTTAATTATTTAAATTCGAAAACTATAGCTTAGGCTCTAATAAGCTTAATTGATTAATTAGCTGATCATGTGAAATTCCAGATGGAAGTTAATAAAATTTATGAATGGAGTTGTCAAACCGGATTTTTGATTAACGTATCGAAATGTGCTCACATGCGCTTTGGAAGGTCTTCACTTATATATTCATATATGATAGGGTTGCAAGAGATCGAAAAAGTTGTGAGTGTTCGGATTTTGAAATAATTTTTGATCGGACCTTGAGAACCAGAGTTGACACTGATCTTTCGCACCTATCACCTTCATACTTTTGCGCAATATATAAATATCTAGTACGTCCTCATTTAGAATACAATATCCAAGCTAATTTTCCAATTAAGAAGGGTGAGGTTAACAATTTAGAATGTATTCTACGACGTGGTAACAAATTATGCACTGAAATTTAAAATCTGAGCTCCTCACAAAGCCTACTCGCGGTGAATGTTAATAGTGTATGTTGCAGGTAAATGTACCTATATATGCTAGCCATGTACTTTCTGGTAAAGGGAATTCACAGGTATCCACAAAAATATGTGGTAGCAAATAGAATACGGTGCCACATTTGACACTTGTTTCACCTGATGAATTGTGGACATGGGTCACGTAGCACATAATCTCGATTATCCCACAGAGCATTACGAGCTTGGAACGGTCTTCCGAATGAGATTGTGGCACTGCCCGTGTCTAGTTTTCGAAGGGCTGTTCTTAATTAAAGTAGCAGCCCGTGTATTCGAGTATCGCCTTTTAATTTTATTTTATTCTATTCAATTTATCAATGATTTATTGTGATCAAGTAAATAACCATTGTGTGTTAAACTCTGCATTGTAATAATAACCAATACCTAATAAATTTCAATAATACAAATTTTATTTAATGTGGCAAATGCGTACAAGCTGCACGCTTACAAGTCCACAAACAAAAATGAAAAAGTCAAGCAGATAAATTGTTTAAATGGGATCGGATTTGTCGTTTGAAGCACGGCAGGGAAGTTGATTGACGTATATGAATGGGCAGATGGTTCCACGATAGAGGAGCAGACACCAGGAAGGAGCGGAGTCCAAAGGAGGTAGAGTAGTTTGGGACATGTAAAAGAAGGGAATTACAATAACTAATAAACAAAAAATTTTAAGACCTTAAACACACAATCAATCCAGTTCCAGATCATACATTCCAGATCTATCCACTTCTAGATCAATCCACTTCCAGATCAATCCAGTTCCAGATCAATCCAGCAAATTTAACAGTTTTAACACACAAAGACGTCGATGAGAGGACGTAAGAAGACAGCTACGACCGACACCAACTGTGCTCAACTACAAGTACAGTGATCGACACACAACTGCAGCGTCTGGATTACAATCGCATGCGACAACAGTAAGTCTAAAGAAGACTTCCTATGCTTTTTTGTGCCAATAAACTCATACGCGACCTCTCCCAAAAGAACATATCAACCTCCAACGTGTCTACTCAAACAACCCAGTCGTTTCTGATATCTTTTGTCAACCCACTGATCCTGTTACCACATGCACTTCTAATCCCATGCCTTCACTTCACGAGACCCCCGTATCATCCCTTCTGTCTCGTATCTCAATAACTACATCCCTCAATCAAAATCACCTCCACCAACTTCTACAATCCTTCCACTTATAACCTTTCCTCACATCGCTCACCACCCTATCTATTATCCTAATCCTCTTCGTCTTCCGCTATCAAACCTACTCCCTTGATATCATCAATTCCTAGCTCTCCTATCGTGATCACACCAACTCACATTACTCGTCCTCCTTTACGGAAACGCTTTACTTCTCGCAATCGTTGCGTCATCGTCACTAATATCACTCATTCCACCTCTTTATCTCCACAAGCACGTCTCGACCATGATGTTTCCGCATTCAGATCCATCCTCTCGTCTCTTGTTCCTGCGGATAAACCATCCTTTTTCAACAACATCTCTCCTGTCGAATTCATCCGCCTAAATAAATCTTCTCAATCTAATCCTTCCCAGCCGCCTCTCCTAAAATTTGTTTCAAGCATTGCTCTCACGCGTCTTCTGTTCTCTCCCAACGATTCAAAATCATGTGATCTTCAGCCACTCGCATTTTCCGCGATCGCGTACCCCTACGAAATCGCTCAGCTGTCATCTGTCCTCATCGTAAAACGCCGTCACGAGAAAAATGGCGAAACATCTCTATCCATCCGAAAACATCGACGGAAATTTTCAAGTTGTCCACACCAACCCAAAAATTCAATGGCGCTCCATATCCCCTATGTGTATTCTCCACTACCCCCTATCACCACCACACACGGTTTCCGCCTCGGACTCCTCAAAACTAGATCTATTCTATAAATATTCGAACTCATCCTCAACCTATTCACCAAGCAATTCATCGATCTCTTCTGCCTCACCGAATCCTGGCACTCCGATTCTGACGACCTCTCCATTCGCCGTTTGTCCTCGGCGGGTTGCTAACTAGTCGAATCCGCTCGCCTCCTCAGCAAATCCCCTTCCAAATTCTCTAATCATGGCGACATTGTCGCATTCGCCCGTTGTATAACGTCCTGGCGACATTCATCTCGCCATTGTATAACGTCCTGGTTCATCAGCTCTAACATTCTTATTTTTTTTACCAAATTCGTTGACCTTATGTCTCACTGTTCTTTGTCCTCAATCTCTTCCATCGTTCTTGGCGACTTCAACATCCGCCTCGACCGCCCCTCTTCCACTGAGTCCATCCAGTTCATCAACATTCTATCCAACTATAACTACAAATCCATCTCCACTGCCCCCACTCATATCCTTGGTGGGACACTCGACATCATCGCTGTCCCAAATCATTTTGCTCCCTACACCACACTGTCCATTTTCTATCCTGGTATATCCGATCACTTTTTCGTTACTCTTGATCTCACTCACAACCACACCACTCCTCAATCACCTACAATCCTACGTCGCTCTTGGAGAAATCTTGACCTCTCCCTTCTCCGCTCTGAATTACTCAAATCGTCTCTATCCCATCCCACAATAACATATTCCTCTCATCACGATCCCGCATTTCTTTTCGACTCTAAACTCGCATCGATTCTCTATATTCTCTTGCCCTTGAAGCCTAACCCAAACCGTCGCTTGCAACGTGCCCCATGGTTTGACATTCAATGACTACTCTCAAAGCGTCGACTCCGTCATGCTTTTCGAGTCTATCACTGCTCCCTCAGACGTGATTTCCGCTCGGTCACTTCGTCTTTCCATGATTCATATCTTGCTCATCGCCAGTCTCATCTCCAGCTACTACGTACCAAATGTAACTCCTTCTGGCAGCATAAAATCATCACTTCATTCAACTCTAAGACTCTATGACATACTTTTAACTCAATCCTTACTCACTCCTCTCCGCCATGCAACATCAATCCCCATGATTATTCGTCATTTCTCCAGACCAAAGTATCCACGTTGTTCTCTTACACCACGGTCTCCATCCTATTCCACTCTGACCCGCCTAGCCTCATCCTTCCGGAACTCTTTCATCTGCTCCCTGTCTCACCTTCCGAAGTCTCATCTGTACTCATGTCCTTGCTCAACAAAACCTCACCTGCCGATACCCAGCCTACCCACATACTTAAATCCATATGCTCATCGATATCCCCTTTTCTCACAACCTTGTTTAATTCGTCCAACCGCAGTCGTATCTTCCCTTCACACTGGAAATCCGTAATCGTTCGTCTCCTCATTAAGAAACAATCGCTCGACCGCTCACTTCCATCTAGATATTGCCCAATTTCACTACTCCCTACTCCTTCTAAGTTCTTAGAACACCTCATCCTAATACAGATCAACGCTAATCTCTCATCATCCAATCTGTACCCTCCTTTCCGATCCGTATTCCGATCTAATCACTTCACAGAAATCGCCTGCATGAAAGTTTACAACGATTTACTCATTTGTCGAGACAAGGCTCTATATAGTGTTCTTATCTTCCTCGACCTGTCTTCTGCCTTTGACATTGTCGACCACTCTGTCGTCCTTTCTCGCCTTCGTTATGATTACGGCTTTTCTTCCTCCTCCGTAGCATGGTTTGCCTTATATCTATCCGACCGTTCCTTTCGCGTCTGTTCTAATTCATCATCCTGCCCTCCCATCCCCATCTTTTACGGGGTCCCACAAGATTCAGTCCTAGGTCCCATGCTTTTCTATCTTCTGCTCGGCGATCTCTCTCAATTTATCAAACCTTTCTCCTTTAACGTCATGCAATACGCCGATGACATCCTCATATATGCTCATGCACCCGCACATCGCATACAAGATATCGGCATTTATGCTTCCAAGTGTCTTTTTTCTATCTACGAACGTCTCTCCAATCTCCATCTCGTTCTAAACCCCGACAAGTCTAAAATAATGTAAATCCTACCCCGTAAACCAAACATATCTCATCCCACTGTATCTTTTGCCTCATCAATCATCCCCATAGTACACAATCTCACTTTTTAAGCCTTCCGTTTCGATGATTATCTTTCCCTTAAACCCTTCTTCCGTGACAAGGTCCGCTCGTCTTACTTAATTCTCCGTGACATCCGCCGTATCCGCTCCCTTATCGACTTCCGTTATTGTATGTCTATTCTTTCATCGCTTCTTTTCCCTAAAATCGATTACTGCCTTAGCCTTTTCGTCAATGCTCCAAAATCCATCATCCTACTCCTACAACGCATAATCAACTCCGCCGTTCGAGTGCTCTTTCGTCTCTGTCGCTTCGACCACACATCCACATATCTTGCCCAACTCTTCTGGCTTACCATCTACATCCGCATTAAACTACGCCTTCTTCTCGTAACTTTTCGTCTCATCGCTGTCGGCTCCCCATCGCCCACCTCGCTATCGCTGCGTTCCCGTCATACCCTCTTACTCCACGTTCCCAATTACTCCAACAACTATGGTCTCCGACCTTTCCTCGTAGCCGCCTCACTCGCCTGGAATCAACTCAATCTCGACGTACGCCGTGCTCCCTCTTTTATCACATTCAAACACCTCTTCCGTTCACACCTTCTCGACATATGATTTACATTTCTGTTTTGTTGTGGTCATGCAAGCGTGCGCTGGCACGCATTTGCCACGTTAAAATAAATCTTTTTTAATAACATAATATTTGTGCCGTTGCAAAATTTCATCAATATTATCAAACGAAAAGTTTAAACAACTTTTTTAAAGAGAATAAAATATGTAATGTTTTGAGGAAATGTGTAGAGAACAAAATCTTATGAAATACGAACACACTTTATTCTACTTTATAGTTTCTTGCAGAAATTTCAGAACATGAGGCCATATCTTGTTTGTTTCACGACCGAAAAACTCGTGCAAAATGCCCTTTTTTCTGTAAAACTCACGAAGTGGATTGGTTTGATCTTCGTATAGCTGAAGTCTAGCTCTTACTGTATCTGGTTTATCATCATCACGTTGAATGAGCGGTTCACCTGTTACATCATCTAGACCGGGGCTGGTTGGAGGATTGAAATCTAGATTATATATCCTTCCGCTTTCTGGATGAATAAAACGGACTGAAAGTCTCTTAACAATTTCATCTGCAGGAACATTCAAGCATACTACAAAATCTAGGGCCGCGATTTTGTCAAGTCCCTTAGCCTGATCAAATGTCCGAGGAAAACCATCTAATAACCAATTCCCATTATCGTGTTTATCAAGCTCCTGTTTAATTATTTCTAAAACTAAAGAATCGGGTACAAGCTTGCCTTCACTAACATATTTTTGTGCCGTTTTTCCTCGAGCAGTACAATTCCTAATCTCATTTCTCAGTAGATCACCCGATGGAATATGAGCGAATTCAAAATTGTTGATTATCCGCTTTGAAACTGTCCCTTTTCCTGAACCGGGTGCACCGAGTATTAAAGCTCTCCATAATTTAGATCCAGATGAAGTAGAAAAAAAGCGCATCTAGAGTATAATACGAATATTATGTGATTGATGCTTTTTTAGATCAAGAGCAATGCGAAATTTGAATTACTACTGATTCATTTAAACGTTATCTGTTCAAAATAAAACGATGCATTTGGCTTAAACATTTAATTGTAAAAATAAATGAAGTAATAACATTTTACGGTTACAAATTATTTCTTAATTTTGAATAATCACAAAATAAATTAACGAATTAAATAAATTAAATTAATTTTGAAATAAAAATTATCGTTGATTTCATTAAGCATTATGTGTTCATAATTAAAATTAATTTAATTATGTTAAATAAAATTAATTCTGAAAATGAATGAAGGCATAGTCTTAGGGAAATGCTCAATCTCACAAACCTCGTCATCGAGCAAAGTTCCCAGGGCACCAATCGGAACTGTGTTTAGCCAAGCACCAGACTCACTTGTAAACCCCGCCATAATTCGCACGCGAGATTCCTCGCCTTCCGAGGAATCTCGGAAGGCGAGGAATTGGATCCTCGCCTTCCGAGAATCTGGTATGGGATTTTCATACCAGCCATTGTTTCGACTGCTGCTGGAATTTGGAGAGAATTGGATCTCTTATTAAGGAAAGCTGCACGATATATTGCCATCAAAAGCAAACAATCGTACGCAAACTGCATTTCTGACATACGAAGGCGATTATGCTTTAGCGCACAAAGAACGATCTCTGCGACTATTCGGATGGCAGAGTTAACTACTGTTTCACATTGAGAAACTTTTTTGTATTATATTGCCCAGTCTGGGATCGTAAATTTCAATTTGAGGCCCATTTGCGGGAACCTAAGTTAATATGTTTATTTTTAATAAATTGTTCATTATTAAAAAAAATTATTATTATTATTATTAGCCCCGTACGGAAGCGGCAATCCTGTTAAAGAGAATCGCGGGCTCCATGTCAAGGAGTCATAACAGCTCATACAACGATGAAATAAGCAGATTACGTAGTGGCATCAGCGTTATCCTTGCAAAGATGACTTCTCGATGTGTCCGTGGAGCTCGATCAGCTATAAATCGTCCTCAAAGGGATTTATGTTTAATCAATGAAGAATAATTTAGTGACTTTTTGAATATTAAAACTGGCTTGGTAAAAAAAATTATTAGCCCCGCGTGGCCGAATGGTGGAGGCGTGTGCATTGCAAACTCTATGTACGGGGTTCAAACCTCGAGCATGCACTCTCTATTGACTTCTCTGTAAGCACACGTCAAAGCCACAAGATCGCGTTGTCGAAAGACGTTGGGGCACCCGATGATGAAGCGGGACCACTCTTCATTATTATTATTTCGACAAACATACGAGCAAAGCTCACAGTTGCACTGTTAAAAAAGAAAGAAAAAGTAAAGAAAAAAAAAGACTCACAAACAAAAGTGATAATATTAAGTCTCACAGCTCCTCAGTAAAACCGCCTATCACAATTACATTTTCTTAGATTCAGATGCACACATTTTTGAGTATTACTTTTTATGCCTGAATGTCGATTTATTTATGTATTTGATCAAGGTCATCCTATAAGAAACGACCGTCCACAACATTGATAGTGTCAGACCACAGTTTAGGTCATCAGCAAATGCCAGACAATGGATTTGAATTCGTAAAAGTAGGTCATTTATGAAAATAATAAATAGTAGTGGGTCAATTGCAGTACATATAGGAATACCACAATGAACATGTTTTGCTAATGAAAGAGAGCCAGCCACCAATTCTAACTCGAAAAAATATTGAAAATCGATAGGCATTGGATGTTAAACCATGGGGCACAGTGCATGCGACGGTGAGGGTGAGACTTGACGGGCAAGAAAAGATCGAGAGTAGATGTTAGTTCAGAGTCAAAAATAACGGCGAAATCGTGAAGAGAGGATGATGTTATTGTGGGAGATAATAGAGACGATTTGAGTAAGGCGGATCGGATAATAGGGAGATCCAGATTTCTCTCCAAGAGCGACGTAGAATGGTACGTTCGTGAGGCGGGGTGTGGTTGGAAGTGAGATTAAGGGTGACGAGAAAGCGATAGAATATACCAGAATCGGATATGGATAGTGAGGTGTAGGCAGCAAAACGATCGGGGACAGCGATGATGTCGAGTAGCCCGCCAAGGATATGTGTAGGCAGTGGAAATGAGTTTGTAGTCATAGTTGGATAACATGTTGATGGACCGGATGGAATCGGTGGAAGAGGGGCAATCTAGGAGGATGTTGAAGTCGCCAATAACGAGTGAAGGGATGAATGGCAAAGAACAGTTGGGCAGGAGGTCAGTGAATTCGGTAAAAAATAAGGAGGTAGGAGCTGATGAACTAGGACGGTATAAAATGGCAGCATCCAGATTGATCGGGCTAGAAAAACGACAAGTGAGCAATTCAAAAGAGCAAGGACTAAAAAAGGATTAAGTTTACGAAGAGACGCAAGTTGACTAAAGAATGCGACAACGCAGAAATGATAAGATAAGACACTTGGTAAAAGTTGTTGATTAAAGTTACTTACACAAATTACATTGCAGATTACAGTTCAGATCGCTACGCTCGCGGAAAAATCTGTATTAATTAGGAGTTTAAACTATCTTGTTATACATATTAACTACTTACAAAGAACCTAAATTGGAATAACCTAAACCTAAAAACCTATACCAGAAGAACCTACACAATCTTTATTGAAATCTACACAAGAGACTTTACTCTGATAAAGTCTGAATATACATACATATAATGGTCAAACAGAGGAAGACTACAAAGCGAGATGATGCTGCCAAGTTTGTGGATTATCAGGTTCGGTGTTCAAGTGAAGATTGTCATGTGTGGACAAGTGTTTCAGTTCCCGGAGAAAAAAAACAGCTCTGTCTAATGCATATTTCTACTGCGGGTACTGCTGCGCATCTTTGATAAATGATTTGAAGACGGAATCTACCCCCTTGCTTGTCGGTCAGTCGAGTTGTTATTCTCTTGGACCCATATCAGCTCCACCAATTCCAAAAAGCATAAGTGTCGGTCAAAGTAAGGAAGTTCTTATTTCCAAATCTACTAAGAATGTTGAAAATTCCAGTCATAGTGATGGAAGCTATTCTAACTCTATATATCCCTCCTCAAGTCTTAACTCTATATATCCCTCCGCAAGTCTTGCAAATAATCCAATGAATATAGATTTAACTGTAGAGGGTGATACTGTAGCCATGGATGTTCCAGTGCATTTACCTGATGTTACTAATGATGAAAATACATATTGTCAGGTTTTGAATCATGGTCATGTCTGATAATGGGACTGTCAAAAAGAAGGAACAAGCGTCAACGATAAGTCAACATACACTATCCGCAGTGTAACGTGACAGTCTCGAATTGCAAATTGGTAATAATAGGAAACACCGCTGATCGATGTAGATCTGTTATTCTGGCCAATGTAAGAGAATCTTTATTTGAGAACGCACAAGTACGTCTTAACGAGGACGTCCAGAGTGTGAGATTTATATTGACGCAGGTACTTGGTTCTTGCAATGTGGATATTGTCAAACGTGTTAAACTCGTTGCATTATTTCGACTGGGTAAGCGTGATACACTTAGTAATAGGCCGCGTTTACTCAAGGCCGTATTTAGAGAGCAGTCACATGCTGAGTTAATTCTTCGGAATTCATATCGTTTAAAAGGATCCCATGTTAGTCTCTTAAAAGATCTTGACGCTCTTCAAAGGGAGAAATTGTCTCAAGCTAAGAAAGAACTTGCATCTCGTGTTGCACTTGGTGAGAGCAATCTATGTGTGCAAAATTTTCAAGTAGTGAGGCGACGCATTCGAATCAGTTGGTCCCCACTAGATGTATCGCCTCTCATGAATGTGGAGGGTTTTGGCAAGGTCTTACAGCATATAAGTGCCTAGCTGATTTGGGATCTGAAGTGTGTCAGATTGCTAGAGATGATATTATTACTTGCACTGGTGTAAATAAAAGTCATAGTATATTTTATTGTAATGTTCGGAGCTTGTTACAGAAAGTCGATGAGCTAAAGTTTAGGATCGAGTCTGTTAATCCAATTATAGTTGGTATTACAGAATCTTGGCTTAATTGTGATGTATCCGATGCTGAGGTATCCATCCCAGGCTATTCTTTGTTCCGTAGTGATCGGATAGGGGGTAGGGGTGGTGGCGTAGCTCTCTTTATGAGAGACGAAGTTAAGGTGCGCGTTTTGAGTAACTCGTCTATTGATAGAGTTGAGAGTTTGTGGTGTCAGGTCAAGTTTGATAACAGCTCACCCATCATACTGGGTCTTGTGTATCGTGCTCCTAAGGCAATATCTAAGAAACTCATCGAAGAGATAGAGTTGTATACGCGAGGAGATTGTGATACTGTGATAATTGGGGATCTGAATATGCCAGATGTTGAATGGACTTCGAATACGGTTCTTCCTACTTGTGATAGTGAATCTTGTGACTATATGGAGTGTTTTGCTTATTGTGGTCTTGCTCAATTTGTTGATGTACATACTCGCTTTTCAAGTTGTAGTTCTTCCCTTCTTGATCTTTGCCTATCGACAAACAGTCAATTAATCAGTAGTATCCAATATGATTCTCCTGTTGGTTTGTCTGATCACTGTGTAGTTAAAGTTTTGCTAAATATACAAATGCGGGTGTTTCATCATGCTCGGTACAAACGTCAGATTAATGTTTTTCGGGCGAACTATGATGTTATTACATCAAAGCTGCATAGAGTAAGTTGGCCTGATCCGGCTGTTGTCGGAGTTGACGAGGCCTGGGATCATTTTCGCGTGACGCTTTATTCTCTAATGGTAAAATTCTCACCTTTGAAGTCTAAGACTAGTCGGAAAAGCGCTCGTTGGTTTGATACTGAGCTGGCTACTGCGATGAAGGCTCGTGACTTCAGTTTCAAATGCTTTAAGGGTGGGTTTTGTGAATATGGTGTTTATAAGCAGGCGAGAAATTTCTTCAATTCTTTAAAGCGACATAAGCGCTATTTATTTGAAAATGGTCTAGCTCATAGTTGTAGACATGATCCCAAAGCTCTCTTTCTATATGTGAATAGTAGTAGGAACGCTAATAAAACAATTGGTTAATATTTTGATAGCGTTATTGAAGACGACCTTGCTGAGATGTTCTCAAGGCATTTTTACTTGTACAAAGAGACTACAAACGAGTATTCTGAACCTATCCAGAACAGTGAGACGATAAGAGGTGCTAGTGTTTCATATCCTAGTTTAGACATAGCTAATTTGATAACTCCTGAGAAAGTTTTAGCTGAACTGCATCGTCTTAAAGAGACAAACTCCAAAGGTGCTGATTTGTTACCTTCGATATATCCTCGTCGAATAGCAGACTCAATATATACACCACTTTGTAACATATTTCGACAATCTATTATTGATACGAATCTTCCAAAAGAGTGGAAACAATCGATCATTCACCCCATCTTCAAAAAGGGTGATATATCTTCAGTAGACAATTATAGACCAGTAAGTATTACTTGCTTATGTTGTAGAATGTTAGAGCGAATTATACATGGTTATATGGTCAAGTTTTATAGTGAGAATAATGTAATAGCTCCTGAGCAACATGGTTTCCGTAAGGGTTATTCGACAGTTACTAATCTACTCGCAGCCCATCTTGATTGGTCAGCTAATAAAGCCGTATCCATTGCTACTGACATCATATTCTTCGATTTCTCTAAGGCATTTGACAGAGTAGACCATAGACTCCTCCTAAATAAACTAGAGAAAAGTGGCATTCCTTGTTTGCTTGTTAGATAGATTGAATCGTTTTTAAGCAATCGTAGTTATTGTGTGCATGTAGATAATTTTTACTCTTCTTCGCGGCCATGTAATATAGGGGTGCCTCAAGGTTCAGTATTGGGTCCATTGTTATTTACTGTCTACATCAACGATATCCCGGAATTTATTGATTCTCGGATGCTTTTATATGCAGACGATTTGAACACCTGCGGGCAATTCGTTCACCCAATGATATAGTTAAACTGCAACGGAATATCGATGAAGTCGAAAATTGGGCTCTGCTCAATAGGTTGATTGTAAATATATCAAAATGCAAACATTTACGTGTTTGTGGCGGAAATGCTCAATCTTTAGTTAATTATAGCTTTCAAAGCAGTGATATAGAACGAGTGAACAAATATAAGGACTTGGGAGTGTGGATAAACAGTGATTTGAGTACCGTCACACATACTGAACATGCTTGTTCAAATGCGTTGGGGATAATCGGTCAACTTCGACGCACTTTCATTGCACTCAATCAATTTGCCCTACGTCCGCTAATCTTTGCTCATGTGTTGAGCCGTCTTCTATATGCTGCGCCGTGTGTGTATCCCCAAAATTCAAAAGAACATATTAGTTCAGAGAGGGTACTTCATAGAGCTACCAAGCTAGCACCGCAACTGAAATTTTTGTCGTACCCTGATCGATTAAAAGCACTTAGACTTGAGACTGTCACGTGGACCCGCCGATACATCGATATGAGTATGGTCTGGCAAATTCTTAATGATTTGGATCATCCACTTCGAGATTGTCTTCATTTGCGCTCATCCAATATCCTCCGAGGCCATGGTTTAACCCTGCGACGTGAAAGGATAAGAAAATCACGAGCTGTCCAATTTGATCGGCGAGTTGTATCTCTGTGGAATAGGCTTGGAGAGTCAACAGTGTGCAGCAGCAATATCAACGAATTCAAAAAGAAATTACGGATGGAGGATGCCATGGGGAAGCTGCTTTTCCGTATTTGTGATACTTTTATTATATTTTCTTTTTTTCTGCAGTGAACCAGCTAATTAAGCCATGCTTTTATGTGCTGTTGAAACACTAAAAATAAGAGAATTTAGAAGGTAATGAGCTGAGGGGGCGGGCGAATTTAACTAGTAAGCAACCGGTAGAGAGCAGACGGCGAATGAAGAGGTCGTCGGAATTGGGGTGCCCGGATTCGGCGAGGCAGAAGAGATCGATGGATTGCTTGGTGAAGAGGTTGATGATGATATCGGATTTATGGAGAATATATCTAGTGTTCATAAGGCCGAGACGGAAACCATTGTGATAATAGAGGCTAGCAGATCTAGCCCCTATCACCACCCGGCTAGTGTCGCTTCATTTATGTATTTGATTAAGGTATTCCTATAAGAAACTACCATCCACATCATTGATAGTCAGACCATAGTTTGCAGTTATTTATAAAGGTCCAACTGTCATTATAATATTTCTAGCAAAGAATGATGTCATGATAATTGTTGTAATTAACTTTTGTCTTTTCTAGATGTGCCTAATAAAGCTACTTTAGCGATCTCTTTGTTTACGCTACAGTTTATTAGACACATTGCGATGGTACCGACAGAAGATGTTGGGCGTTCTTAGACAGATTATTCTCGATTTCTACAACTATCCAAATTGTCGATCAATACGGACAAGCCGCAGGTGAGTGACGTTTGGAGGCATTGGCTCGCGACGTTCGAGGTCTTTATTACGCACATTAAAGCGCCGCATGACGTAAGGCTTACTATTCTGTGCAACTACGTATCACCCCCAGATATACAAATCGATACAACTCTTATCTACTTATGACGAAGTTATTCAGATTCTCAAATCTATGTTCGACAAACCAGTGAACGTGATTTACGCCAGGCATCTCCTATTCGCTAGAAGACAAGAGGAAAGAGATGATGTCCAATGCTATATCAATGCGCTCAAACAGCTGGCAACGGAATGTAATTTCCAAGAAGTGTCCGCAGTATACTATCAGGATCAAGCAATCCTTAACGCTTTCATAATGGGAATATCTGCGACAAAGGTACGAGAGCGTCTTCTGGAAAATAGATCCTTGAAATTGTCTGATGATTGCGAGACGGCTAAAGCAATAGAGAGGGCCAAGAAACGTTCGTCAGCCATCAAGCGTCCGTGCTATCGAATAGCGCACGTAATTGACAAAGTAGAAGAACCGATGACGTGGATCCAAATACAAAATAAAAACAAAGAAGACACAGTTGCCGCTCTTAGATCTAATTGGAAGTTTTTGTTTCTGCGTAGGATCGACCCGTCATAGACGGGACAATTGTCCAGCGAAGAACTCAATCTGCCGGAAATGTCAAAAGGTCGGTCATTTTGTAGATCCTGCCGCTCCGCAAAATACGGCAACTCTGATACTCTGTCTACAATAGCGGGTACTAAATGTACATCAAAAAATAGTCGATCGCATAGTGATTCGAGATTGGGCGGTCGAATGCCTCTTCGACACAGGTAGTTGCAATAACTTTATGCGAACTGAGACTGTCAGAAGATTGAAGTTGTCGTTACAATTCGATAAAACTCCGATAAGTATGGCTTCGAAACGATTCAATATGTTTACCCAAGGACTAGCGACTCTTTCCATTGTATACAAGAATCGGTATTATCCGAGCATAACTTTCTACATACTCGATGATCTATGCTATGAATTGATCCTTGGAATGGATTTTATGAAATTGCATCAGAGCCTAATGTTTAAATTAGAAGGTGAAGAGCCGGAATTAGTCATTGCGACATCAAGTCCTGTCAACCTAAGACCAGTCAGACCGTTTCAGCATCTCAGCGATAACTGTACTTCGATCGCGACACGGTATCGTAGACATAACTCTTCCGATCGCGCGTTTATTCGTGATGAAATAAGTAAATTACTGTGTAATGGGATTATCGAACCGTGTGTTCCTCCATGACGTGCCCAAGTTGTGGTGACTCGTTCTAATCGGCATAAACGAAGACTTGTAATAGACTATTCAGGAACAATAAATCGTGTCACCTTATTGGACGCATACCCATTGTCTAATCTACAAGAGATGGTCAGCAAAATCAGTAAATATACGTATTTCTTTTCAACAATAGATCTTCAGGCTGCTTATCATCAGATACCCCTTCACGAAGACGATAGGGTATACACAGCTTTCAAAGCAGACGGGAAGCTATACAGATTCACAAAACTTCCCTTTGGTCTAAAAAAGGCAACATTTCCGAAAGTCGGATACAACTAGGCAAGAAAAAAAACGAAAGACCTTTATTAGACATTTAAAAAACATCTTTCATTTTTTTGCAGCATAGTGTAGGTAAAGTTTAAAATTAAAATAAAATTTTTTCAAAAAATTAACAATTTTAAAAATTTTAAACGCTGGTTTTATTTCTTCAATAATTTAAAAAATGAAAATATAATGTGTTTGAACGATTTTCAGATGGTTTGGAATCTTCACGCATTGATCAGCGGACCACTTTGTGATGACAACGCATGTGTTGAATGACTCGAAACGATATTTTAAACTGTAATTAAAATATGTAACAGAAAAAAAAACAGGTTTTAATAAATATTAGAGATGTCACTTAATAATTGGTCGAAAAAATCAACGTTATTATGTCTACACCAATGTCTCCACGCGAATTCCGCCAATTTTAAACCAGCGTTTAAAATTTTTAAAATTGTTAAAAATAAATTTATTTTTATTCAAGATAATAAAGTAATGATGCCAATTTTTTTGTGTATACCTTAATATGTTGTAAGTTGGAAATAATAAGTTAAACATGATGATAGAATATCATACCAAAGTGCTTAAAAAGTATTTTGAAGTTCAAAAAATTAAATTTTGTTTTACAACGTAATGCATATTAAATCAATCTCAAACTTGAAAATAATGTAGATATATGATTTGTAATCGTATTATAATAATATTGCAGTAAACAAACTACTAACAAGGGAAATGGTAAAATTTTAATTATTTTTGTTTTAATTTAAAAAATTAAAATTTAAATTTTTTCAACGTACTGAATAAATCAATTCATAAGTTTTTGTGTAAATGTTAATTGATAGATGGTCGATGTTGTGAGATGAAAAAAAGTATGGGTTATCATATCGATTTTTTTAGGAAAAAATATTTTTAAGTTCAAAAAATTGAACATTTTCTCTGAAGCGTAATATACGTCTTATCAAGCTAAAACTTATATGTGGTGTAGATACATAATGTGCTATCATTGTGTGATAATTTTTAACTAATCCGAACACTTACTTGAAAAATATTCAAATTTTAATTTTTTTTGAAAAAAAATTAATTTTTATTTCAAACTTTACCTACACTATGCTGCAAAAAATGAAAGATGCTTTTAAATGTCTAATTGGGCTCATATAGATAATTCAGTTGTGAATTGCATTCAAACTTATTTATAATAAGTTAATTGCAAGTTTAGATAGTTAAACTCTTGAATCAGGAATCGCAAATACATAATCATTTTGTAAGTTCAAATAGTTAAGATTGACGCATTAAATTATGGTTTAAGCCAAATAGTCAATAATTTGCAAATTATTACGTTAAGTTTACAAATTTAAGTAAATTTTATGTCATTTAAAAATTTTACGTAAACTACAAATTTAAGTGGAGTTTTTCTTAAACACATCATAGAAATGAATTGTATAAATTTAAATTATATTTGCACGAATTAAAATGGAAGATTTTAAATAGTTGAATAATTAATTAAAAGAGAATAATTAATTTAAATAGTTGATAACGATTCATTTGTTGATATAGAATTATTTGAGCTGAATCAAATTAAGAAGGAAACTTTTATGATATTGTAAAATAATAATATCATGAGCATAAAATGATAAGTTTAATCACTAATTAATTCATAAAAATGTACATTAATTAATTATTAATTAAATAATTAATAAAAATTAAATATTAATTAAATAAATATTAAAAATATATAAAAATGATATTTTAGCGTTTTCAATGATGGGATTTATATCTATATATTTTACATCAATTAATTATTCCGCATTGACATAATTTGAAAACAATTGATTTTACTACCAACTGAACGAGTTATAGATTCGTTGTTAAATCTTCTCTTCCAAAAGAGAAATTAACAACAAATCTATAACTCTTCTTTTTGAAGAGACTCCTCTATTTTAAAAGAGAGGATTTTGTAAAAGTTTTTAAATAGTTGATAATGATTCATTATTGATGAAGAATTATTGGAGCTGCATCAAAGAAACATTTTATTTGATATTTCGCTAAACAACGGTAAGCATCTTTAGAAAATTACATTTCTCTGAAGGTAATTTTCTGAAGATGCTAGCAGAGGTTATCGAAATATCAAATAAAATGTTCATTCTTTGATCCAGCTCCAATAATTCTTTATTAAAACTGAACATGTAAATTATAATATCGGAGATAGCAGTACATACAAAATAATTAAACGAACTAGCCTTTCTGATAAAATCCATCTTATTCCCGATTATTTAACAAGCATTTTGTAAAAACATGCATACATTGCGAAGGTTGTAATGTTGCTAAACGACAAAATTTCTCTGTTATTTTAAAATGCTTAAATCAAAATTATTTTAGCGACTAACAAGAAACAATTGTTACAGATACGTCCTATTACAAAAATCAAAAAGAAATACCATACGGGAAATGCAGTGTTTAAGTTTTGCGGATTATCAATCAAAAACCAAAAAACAGCAAAAATTCAACGAAAATCAGAGGATTGGAGAAAACAAGTTGGTAGGTTCGGATATTCCTCAATAATTCCACGACAACCTCTCATCAAACAATGCAAATTTATGGTAAATTTAATAATAATAACTTGGTGCTACAGTTGGAGCTACCCCTCCTCCTCCCCCGATAAAGAAGCTAGGAAATTTAGTAGTAATCACAACTATTATTCATGTAGCACATAACCAGATGTATAACACATTCTTAAAAAATTTATTGACAATTTCAAGAACATAATCGTTTTTTATTCATCTAGATCTTTTGTAAATTAGTACATGCTGTTTTTCGCAATTTCAGATCTTGCGAAGGAGTACATTGACTATTTTATAGTTAATACATAATCATTTTGTAAGTTCAAATAGTTAAGATTGACGCATTAAATTAAGGTTTAAGCCAAATAGTCAATAATCTTAAGGAAAAATGAACTCTCTTGTACAAGCCGATTTAGGCTTCGGTGAAAATTACGAATTTAATGCCTGACCTGAGCAAGGAAGATTTGTTGGATCCTGAAAAAAAATACTTTATCACAAAAGTTCACCTCATAACGGGTAAAGGAGGCAATCCTTTACCCATTGTATTCGCAAACACATCAAAAGATAAAGCATTGTAACAGGCAAACTCAGCGTGCAACCCGTAACGGGTTGCAATCAGAAAATTGTACATATCTCCTTTACAACAACAATACAAATTTATTTAACGTGGCAAATGCGTACAAGCTGCACGCTTACAAGTCCACAAACAAAAATGAAAAAGTCAAGCAGATAAATGGTTTAAATGGGATCGGATTTGTCGTTTGAAGCACGGCAGGAAAGTTGAGTGGCGTATATAAATGGGCAGATGGTTCTATGATAGAGGAGCAGCCACAAGGAAGGAGCGGAGTCCAAAGGAGGTAGAGTAGTTTGGGACATGTAAAAGACGGGAATTACGGGAATGCAAAGAACAGTAATCAGGACGAGAATTATCAAGAAAAGGAAGGTTGAAAAATGAAGGGGTATGAAAATTACAAGGCGGAAAGCAACGATAAGAAGACGAATTTGAACATGACAATAAAACATACCATTGACATACCTTTGACAATCTTACATACCCCGTTGCAACTGGTGCCACATCTTGGAGTCACTGAGGGTCCAGCTCAAACTACATCATACATGTGGCGTATGTCGTTCAAAAGACAATGTTCACGGCTTCCACTCGTGCTAGGAATATCCGATTTGTTGTAACTGAGGGCTTAGCCATCCTGCATGGTCCCGGAGATGTAACATATTCAATGAATATAAATGACAGCACGTAAAAGTTGAAGGAGGTAAAATATCATCATTTAAGGATACGACTGCTCCTGTCATCACAAGTGACAATGTGATTAAGCTTATTCAATCAAAGTATTACGAAAATCTTAGACAAATGGAGAGGCTGATTACCAATGAGCTGATGGAGAGCTTGGTGACCCTTCCTCCCCAACTTCGTCGATTTACACAAAAACATCACACAAGAGATCTCCGTACCCTAATGATACTTCCCCGCTTAGGTTATTGAAGAAAGGGAATAAATAGCGATTAATAAATAACGACTTGGAAGATAATCTAATTTCCCACAGCAAGGGTGAACTAAGTGACTCCTCTGTTGGGACTGCAGATAGGATGGACGACCTTCCCTCATCTAGGTTCAACTAGGGGGTTTAGCATCTTATCCTGGTAACACCTACACAATGGTAGGTAGTTCCGAACCGTTTTTACTGAATATCATTCAGTGGAACTCGGGAGGTGATTATGTATACACTTAGCCGTCTATCTTGTCGAGATACCAATGTTATAGTCCTTTAGGAGACTATATCTATCCGGTTCCTAGGACATTACTCGATTTTTACCAAAGCACATAACTACCCACTTTACTTCGTATATACTCCACTCCTCTTCATCTCAAGGTCTTCTAAGCTTAGTTAAGAGCCATTTAAGATCTTCCCTATTACTGAACGGTGGCTTATTCACAAGCCACCGTTCCCCACATTTCATTGCACAAAAACAAATTTTCTCCTGAGAATTTGTTTGGGAAATAGGAGAAGTTTCTTTAATACATGGGAAGTATCTTTCAAATCCCTTTTGCAATGCGCTGTCGAGTTAACTGTTGTCCATTTCGCACAACCTAATACGCGGGCGGTTAGAAGAAGATACGTTGAAGGAGGAGGTTCCATGTTGATCAAATCAGATTGGCCTTCTTCTAGGCAGCTGTCCGATTCTTCCCTGTTTCAGAAAATGCGAGTCTGACCTTATTTAATTCCTACCTCACATCGCAATCTACCGCAATATTTTTATCCACTTATAAAGGTAGAATATTTAATCCCACTTCGACAAAACTAAAGGTTCTCGCTAAAACGCTACACCTTCCCAATCTCTCTTTCTTTCAGACAGGACCTCTCGAAAGAATACTGGAGCTCTAGATATAGACTACAGTTGAGTAGGGATAGGGCGAGCATTGCTCCTCTTAATCCGTCTCAGTCTTCATTTTGGAAGATATTCAGAAAGGAGAAATTTGTTTACTCGAAGGATAGGGCATCGGGTTGGATAGTAGCATAGGCCTTTATAAAGTTTTGTAGAAGTCACTATCATTACACTACTATGCAGCCACTCAATCCCGTCAACCAATCTCACCTTAGGGTGACTTCAGGAATAGTGACATGTCTGTTACAGATATCATAAATTCCTGGGGCCACTTACGGATACCGTTAAAATCCAAGCGCTACTCTCCACTCGTGTCTATCAGCTTTTGACAGATAGTCAGAGAAATGAGGTCGCTATCGCAATGCTTTTAGCACTCCTTTCCGACATAGTCGGCAGGAACATCATCCGAAAGGTATTTTTAGCAATGAAAAAGTTGATTACATGCCCCAAAGATCTGCAGCTCATTTCGATTCTAAACTCCCTTGTCTCCATCTACGAAAAGACGCTTGCGCGTAGAATCTACGCCCATCTATGTAGACATAATCTAATATCACCAGGTTTTTATGTGTTTGTAAAAGGTCGCTCGGTTCATTCAGCAATTGGCGAAGTTCACCGGTTTTGCCCAAATATCAGTCATCAGCTTATTGTGACGGTTTTTCTTCACTTTTTCGATGTATTTGATTGTATCTCCATTTCATTTGTTATCTCTTCTCTCAGGTCCCTCGGGTTGTCTGTGAGAATTATTAACAGAGTGGAGATAGCTGTATACCAAGACGACCCGGATGCACATCAGTTCTAACCTATTACAGGTGTGTCACAAGGCTCTTCGCTTTCTCGTATCTTATACCTCACTGCCTCCATTTTATTTTTCAAACCTTTAAAACGCGAACAACATCTAGTGGTATACGATGATGATACCACAGCCCAACGACAGGGTATTGATATGGTATTTTAAGATATTGATAAGTTATTAATTAATAAGTTATTTTACTCCACCCAACGACAGAGGCTCAACATCTTCCAAGTTTTTCATTTCATCTCGTTTATATTTCTATTTTTTTACTTCGATGTGAAACTTCACTACAAGCATCGGATCCTTTGGAAGTCGATATATAATAATATTTGTTGCATATATAATTATATAAGAAATTGTATTTACTAAATTCTCATGCAATCTAGTTATATACTTGTTATAAAATCAGCTTTTCATGATCGAAACTTTTAGAAACATGAGATACTGCAATAAATCATATAATTTTATTTTTAAAAAATGTCTACCCATATAGCGATTTATCATCATATTTCTGCAGGTTAAAAATTGGTTGCTTACGCAAATTACAAATAAGTCAGTATGCCAAGTCGAAAAGGTGAATATTTACGATTTATAAATATATAACATAAGCTTAATGACATAAACAGTATTCATATGATGACTCAAAAGATTTAAAAATGTAGATTTTAAGTTACAAGTGAAAATCTTATCTTATTAATATTCGGGAAACTGTCGTGCACATTTATTAAAAAATCTGGTTGTAAACAGATTGATTTATATCATATATATTAAACATATATATATTTATAACTAATATAAATTTATATTAGTTTGTTAAAATTAAATTTTAGTTTAAATTTAGACGTTCAAGGGCAAATATTAAACAAACTTTTTAATCTACGATCATAAAAGACGATTTCCGTCGTATCATTTTGGTAACGCTACTCGACTTTTTAAATCAAATATTCAGTAAGTCTCTTGTGAAATCAAATTTAAAATAAACATGTTACATACTGATTTAATAAATAAAATACATACTGATTTAGTTATTCGGTTTTCACATTTTATTCAGTTTAAACATACAGTATAAAGTTTTTTATTTGAGCTATTTTTTATTTTTAATTTTAAAACGTTCGGTGCTGGATAGAAAAGAAACGATTAAATATAAAAAACTTAAAGTACGCTCGTCTACCTTGATACTCCGCAACCTCCGTCAAGTTCTTAGATTGATCGATTTCCCTTCTTGTATGACTATCTTCTCTCCTTTTTTCTAGACTCGATTATTGTCTTAGTCTATTTCCCAATTCACCGAAATCCACTCTTCTTCCTTTACAACGCATCATCAACGCAGCCGTCCGAGTTCTCCGTCTTTATCGTTTAGATCATACATCCCACCAACTTGTTTCTCTCGATTAGCCTACCATTTTTATTCTTGTTCAAATTCGTCTTCTTATCATTGCTTTCCGCCTTGTAACTTTTCATACTCCTTCATTTCTCAACCTTCCTTTTCTTGATAATTCTCGTCCTGTTTACTGCTCCTTGCGTTCCTGTAATTCCCTTCTTTTACATGTCCCAAACTACTCTACCTCCTTTGGACTCCGCTCCTTCCTGGTGGCTGCTCCTCTATCGTGGAACCATCTGCCCATTCATATACGCCAATCAACTTCCCTGCAGTGCTTCAAACGACAAATCCGATCCCATTTAAACAATTTATCTGCTTGACTTTTTCATTTTTGTTTGTGGACTTGTAAGCGTGCAGCTTGTACGCATTTGCCACATTAAATAAATTTGTATTATTATTAAAAAGAAAAATGACAGGAAATAACATATTTAAAGAAAACGTTTATAAAGCAGACGAGTCGAATGATCGCCAGGCAACATCAAAAAATGAGAAAATTAGGTATTTAATCAGTAACTGATGATGTCCACCAATACTGAAATGTAGCTTATTGCTGTTGGACTAAAAGATAGGATTAAAGCAATGCTCAGAATAAAGTAATCAAAATTTAAATTTTAGCAATGATTGCACAGGTATATTAACTTGAAAAAATTTGAGCTTATTCAATTAATCCAAGGTATATTCGATATCCATATTATAAATGATCTCTTTGCTCAAGCGGAAATCTACAAAACATTTAAAATTGAAAACATTGAAATCGAAGCATTGGAAATTGAAGCATTGAAATCGAAACAATGGAAATTGAAAACGGATGTAAAAATGATAAATAAATTGTTATTATAACAAACAGAAGCAAATGAGCTACAAGCTCGTGTCGCTTACAAAACATGATAAAATAAAAATAAAAAACATCAACAAAAATTCAATCAAATAGTAGTCGCAAATTCCTTCTTTCGGCTTCGACGGCTTTCTTGATAGCATCACTAGATATACTACTAGAGATATCAAGGCACTTTAGTGCATTCCACCCGTTAATTACCATGGTTGCAAATCGATGATGAACAGAAATTCTTAAAGTTGGTTTTATTAATTTCCACACATGCCCACGAATTTCTCGTCTATCATTCACGGATAATAAGCTAGAGAGACCACCAAATCCATCGAAAACAATTTTGACTGCAGTTGATAAATCAATGGCCGATCTGCGATATTTTAATGTGCTGACACGTAGAGATGTCAAACGTTCAGCATATCTCAAATTGGAGAAATTCGGAATCATTCGTGACCATTTACGTAACAAGTTCTCAATGTCACGGGATTCCCTTAAAGTCTGTGGATAAGTTACAGGTAAACCGTATTCAAGGATGGGTAGAATATAAGAGCAAAATAGTCGCTTGAACATTGATAGACTTATCCGATCAAAAGACTTGAAAAACATCCATAAAATACGATAGCTTCGATTACAAATATATCTAGTGTTGACATCAGTTTTTAAGCTACTGGTCATCATCACACCAAGATCCTTGAATTCACCCACTCGGCCTATCTGAATCAAACCTATCTGATACGATGAGTTTAGTGAAGAACAAATGGACATATGCGCACATTTAGACAGGTTAAACTTCAAACAATTTTTCGCTGACAATTTTTGAACGAATTACAGATGGGAGATCATTGATATAGATAATAAAAAGAAGTGGGGAGATAACAGCACCCTGTGGAACGCCAGAATGAATAGCGAATGAGGTTGACATATCTGCACTTACACGTACATTGAAAGAGCGTGAACTGAAGAAATTTGCAATCCAGGCGACATACATAGGACAAACACTAAGTGACCTTAATTTGTGAATGAGACGATCATGCGGAACTGAATCGAAAGCATGATAGAAATCTATAAAAAGTACATCAGATTGAACTCGTCAATCTAATGAAGACTGCCATGAGTTAAAAGAAACCAAAAGATTACTTATTGTTGATCTATTTGGTCTGAAACCGTGTTATGAGTCAGTGAGTGTACCGTTGCTATCCAAATCAGAAGGTATGTTTTTGACTATTAGCTTTTCAAGCAACTTACAAATAATACATGTAAAGGCTACTGGGCGGTAGTTCTTACAGGTTTATTAAAGATGCAGGTTTAATAAAGTGGCTATTGTGAAAATTCATTCACTTACAAATCCACAAAAATAACAAATTGACAATTTTACAAAATGAAATAAACTAAGAACGAACATATGATCAATGTCAATAGTGTGATGTTGATGTTTGGGAGAGTGTAAGAGTTTAAAAATACTGAATAATTGAATTTTATTATTAATGGATAAAAAAGTGTGAAGACTGTGTTGGAAGGATAGAAAATAGGTTGTTGAGCGGATGGTTGAATCCAGTTTATTGCAAAGAAGAGCGGCAATAAAAATAGAACGCCGGTCATAGTTTGAGAAAAATGTCGGAAAATAAAGACGAAGAGACTCACATGAACGAAGATTTATAGTAATAAGGCGGGATTCAGAAAGTGTAGGAAGATGCAGATAAGAAGGCGATTTTGAGGAAAGGAGTCGAAAATTAATACAAAGGATAACGAATAGAATGAAGTTTCCTATTGTTAACCAGTAGAGCTTAGAGGGAAGTGTAATGTAAAGTTTTGATCTCTCGTCGCTTTGAAGCTGCTGCGGCTACACAGTTATTGCACATATTATTGCCGATTTGAAGTTCTTGCTGTCACACAGTTATTGCAGTGAGCGGTGTCGCTTTGTTGTCACTACGATTAAATTTATATTGTTTGAACTTGGATAAATAGAATGTTTCTGGTAGAAACAGAAATACTTTGTTCACGTTTACGATTTTGCTACATCATGAGGAAATGTGATCAACGCGGTGGAGGTAAAAAATGATGCACAGGCGGAATTCACAAGGCGCTGTATAGGAAGAAGTGAGGATTTAGAAGAGAAAGCAAAAAGATTGAGACAATAGTCTCTCTTAGGAAACAATAAATTGTAATTAAGAGAGTGACCGGAGTTTAAATCTAGCGAGTTCTTAACACGGCGAATGTCACAAAAGTGGACGATTGCAAGTTTGGGTTTTATTACGAACGAATGGATCGAAAGAAATATAGTTGTCGAAATGAACTCCTTAGAAAGTGAAATGATCAACAATATGAAAAACTGTAGAATTAAGAAATTCCGAGGAAGTAGAGGCAGAGAAAAAATAGATAGCTCATAACATGTTAGACTTGGAATACATTGTGATGTAGTTGGATTATTAAAGATAAAGTGTTAAGATGCGAATCATATAGATTGATGTAATCTACAAATAATTGAATTGTGGCTCGATATTTTAGTTTATTTAGAAACAACGATACTTATAAAACCAAAAAGAAGTGATCTGACAATATTAATGTTGCCCACAATTAGACTTCGTACTACTGACATTGCCCTTACCCGACCAACATACACTTTCTTTAATGTAGATCATCCATAATCACTTTGACATAACTCCACCTACTTTAATTATTTACTCAATCATTGTTCCAATTGCTGACAATATTATTTTCTTAGGTGTTCATTTCGACAATTTTCTTCTCCTCAAACATTTTTATCAGTACGAAGTTCGCTTTTATTTTTATTTCTTCGTAATCTCCGTCGCATTCGTAGTATTTTCCAGAATCGATTATTGCCTTACCCTATTTGTCAACTCTTCAAATTCTGCGATTTTACCTCTCCAACGTTTCATAAACTCTGCTGCTCGTGTCCTCTTGTAGTCTTGTCCGCTTCGGCCATATCTCATATAACTCTCCGTCGTATCTTAGCCAACCATTAACCTTCGTGCTGGATTTCGTTTGCGTATTGTTACCTTTCGTCTTATATTTTGTCACTCACCATCCTACTTACACCTTGCTTACCTTGATGATTCGCGTTCTGCCCTCTTGGCTCTGCGATCAAGTAATTCTTGACTTCACGTCCCATCGCACTTTATTAAATATGGCCTCTTTTATTTTATCGTCGCTGCTCCACTCGCCTGGAATTGTTTGCCAGCATACGTCCATTCTCCCTCGTCGCTTCCACTCTTCAAGCAACGTCTACCTTCCTGCACTATGGCTCCTCTTCAACAATAAATAAATAAATTTATTCCCTCAATATTGTATCCAACTCACAATTTTATTATACATCTTCAACGAACTACTCAACATTCCCCACAACGCCTTGCCACATTCCAGTAATATCCTTGATCTTCAACATAATTGATTCAACTACATCAATATTTTTATTTTACATTCATTTTTTGTTTTCTTGTTTGTTCTTTTTCTTCTACGTGGACTTGGGAGCGCGCAAAGGCGTGAATTTGCCACTTTAAGTATGAACTTGATTATGGATAAAATGCATTAATTTTACATATCATATTGACCATATTCTTTTCACCTAAGTATCAAATCATAATGATATAGAAATTATCGCACAGGCATTATTAAAAACAAAGCTTAATAGAAAGATCAATTAAATGCGCTAATTGTGCACTATATATTGTAAAAAACTTAAGATTTCTTAAGATCACCACTAATGTCTTTAAAAATTTGTTTAACAGGTTGGTTCGTCCGCATTTTAGAATATGCAATTCAGGCTTCTTTCCTGGTCACAAAACAAAAAAAGACAGATATAGATTCAGTCCTAAGGCGAGGTTTTCGTGTATGTTCAAATTCGAGATTAGATTATGCATCTTCATTATACTCGCTAAAAATTCAACATATGTCATTACGATTTTTGTTTCTTTACTTGATCGGAATGTATAATAATACAAATTTATTTAATGTGGCAAATGCGTACAAGCTGTACGCTTACAAGTCCACAAACAAAAATGAGAAAGTCAAGCAGATAAATTGTTAAAATGGGATCGGATTTGTCGTTTGAAGCACTGCAGGGAAGTTGATTGGCGTATATGAATGGGCAGATGATTCCACGATAGAGGAGCAGCCACCAGGAAGGAGCGGAGTCCAAAGGAGGTAGAGTAGTTTGGGACATGTAAAAGAAGGGAATTACAGGAACGCAAGGAACAGTAAACAGGACGAGAATTATCAAGAAAAGGAAGGTTGAGAAATGAAGGTGTGCCAACTCGGGCATTTTCAATGATCTTGGGTTTTAAGACATAAACTATGGCCTCGTTGACAAGTGCGTCTATTAAGAATTACACGTTCATAAGGAATTCATCATAACACTTGACAATCTTATTCATAGCAATCAAGTCTAGATATAGTTACCGAGGTCGTGTAGAACATATACCTAACTCTACGTGACGCTCTGCGTGCTAGTGTGGTACATAATTTAGACCAGCGTCTAAGGATGTTTTTTAGAAACTCCATTTCACTTTGGGTACACGGAAAAGCGACCCAAATGCCATATTTTATATGAGGTCTTATTAAAGCATTGAACAACGGTTCGAAACACTTAACATTCAGCAAACAAAACGAATTTTTCAGCAGAAGGCGTCTGTTTTTAGAGTATATACTATCAGTGTTCATGTGTGTCTTCAACGATGATTGAACATCAATACCTAGATCACGTGCGAAAGATACTTACTGAGTTAACTAAACAGGATCCAAACATATACCGAGAGTGCACTATAGACGTACCATTCCATAAGTGAACATACTTGTCATGATTTAGACAAATATCAACGCGATATCTACATTGTACAGACAACAATAGTTTCATCACATTGTATATAAAAATTCGTGAATAACATGTAAATCTCGTTCTAAACCCAGACAAAAAAGTCACTGAGAAGAAGAGAGAAAAGCAAAGGGGCTTTTATTGACAAATTATTGATCAATCTATTATTGACAAAAATAATATTGAATACTCTTCGAAAAGAGTGGAAACAATCGATCATTCACCCCATCTTCAAAAAGGGTGATAGATCTTCAGTAGACAATTACAGACCAGTAAGTATTACTTGCTTATGTTGTAGAATGTTAGAGCGAATTATACATGGTTATATGGTCAAGTTTTATAGTGAGAATAATGTAATAGCTTCTGAGCAACATGGTTTCTGTAAGGGTTATTCGACAGTTACTAATCTACTCGCAGCTCATCTTGATTTGTCAGCTAATAAAGCCGTATCCATTGCTTGAATAACCCTTATTCAAGCAACCCTCGTATCCATTGAATCGTTTTTAAGCAATCGTAGTTATTGTGTGCATGTAGATAATTTTTACTCTTTTTCGCGGCCATGTAATATAGGGGTGCCTCAAGGTTCAGTATTGGGTCCATTGTTATTTAGTGTCTACATCAACGATATCCCGGAATTTATTGATTCTCGGATGCTTTTATATGCAGACGATTTGAAAATCTGGCGGGCAATTCGTTCACCCAATGATATAGTTAAACTGCAACGGAATATCGATGAAGTCGAAAATTGGGCTCTGCTCAATACGTTGATTGTAAATATATCAAAATGCAAACATTTACGTGTTTGTGGCGGAAATGCTCAATCTTAAGCTAATTATAGCTTTCAAAGCAGTGATATAGAACGAGTGATCAAATATAAGGACTTGGGAGTGTGGATAAACAGTGATTTGAGTACCGTCACACATACTGAACATGCTTGTTCAAATGCGTTGGGTATAATTGGTCAACTTCGACGCACATTCATTGCACTCAATCAATTTGTCCTACGTCCGCTAATATTTGCTCATATGTTGAGCCGTTTTCTATATGCTGCGCCGTGTGTGTATACCCCAAAATTCAAAAGAACATATTAGTTCAGAGAGGGTACTTCATAGAGCTACCAAGCTAGCACCGCAACTGAAATTTTTGTCGTACCCTGATGGATTAAAAGCACTTCGACTTTAAACTGTCACGTGGACCCACCGGTACATCGATATGAGTATGGTCTGGCAAATTCTTAATGATTTGGATCATCCACTTCGAGATTACCTTCATTTGCGCACATCCAATATCCTCCGAGGCCATAATTTAACCCTGCGACGTGAAAGGATAAGAAAATCACGAGCTGTCCAATTTGATCGGCGAGTTGTATCTCTGTGGAATAGGCTTGGAGAGTCAACAGTGTGCAGTAGCAATATCAACGAATTCAAAAAGAAATTACGGATGGAGGATGCCATGGGGAAAGCTGCTTTTCCGTATTTGTGATACTTTTATTATATTTTCTTTTTTTTTCTGCAGTGAACCAGCCAATTAAGCCATGCTTTTATGTTATGTTGAAACATTTTTTATTATATTATTAAACAGACACAATTATAGGTTCCCACAAATGGGCCTCAAAAAATATGTTACATTGTTACTGTTATGTATCTGTGGATTGCGATCGGCCCATCACCTATCTGACAAGACCTTAGAGCTAACCATTCTATGCGAGCGACGATACGTAAAGCGGCTTGCTCTTAAGCACATCGAAGCAGATTTGTCCAGTGACATGGATAGACGAGATTGGATCCTCGCAATACAAACAGAGTACTGATCATTGCGCTTGTCTGCCAGTTTCTTTGCGATGGTCTTCAGAACCGCAGTAGCCCGTGTTCCCATTCCCCCCAACTGATGACATAATGAACGGAACGAAAGATGAGCGCTCGACAAGTTGTACCCGTTCAATATATTTTCTTGATTTCCTTCTTTCATGATATTCGTACGATGATACGGTACTGGCATTTGAAGGAGCTAATGTATTGAATATGCAGATGTCTAAAAAAGACCGCTCCAGACGTGTGCCAAACAAACCGCTTACAACCACATCCAATCGCGCATCAGGATGACGTGTGGTAGTCCCAGCTTCAAAGATAATATTTGGATGAATTGGTCCAAACTACATTGAGTAAAGAGAAACCATAATCATGCAAATGCGATATAGTATCGAGTGATCGACAATGCCCAAAGCAGATGATAAATTAAGAGAAACTATGTAACTACATAATTTTTTAACTATGAAACTATATATTTTTTAACTACATTACTTCCCGATTTTGAAATAATTTCGTTCTTATTCCTACTATTTAATTTAATAAAGGAAGAAGATGAGAATGTATTTATTTAAGAATAAATTCATAAATAAAAATAGAATCATATAGATTAAATGTTAATGGACTGTTTCCGTAATGTTACATGTCGGTGAACTTATTTCCGTTATGCAATTTTGTTGATGAGCAGAAAGTTCTTTCACGTTCTTCCGTATATTTGCTCACGACTTTATAGGTACCCGAATCGTAATCATCTTGTTGAATCGATGGACGGATAACCTCTTTTCGTATCAATCAGTTTTAGAACTTCTATTCTTAGTCGAATTGAAGGCAATATTCGTGATTTAATTATTTAACCACGATGAATACATATCTACCAAAATTGTGAAATTGATAGAATCCATAACTAGAAATTCAGCCTATCTAATATTTTATAAAATCAACATTTAGTTAGTTTATAAAATTCATGTTTCGAGTGAGTCGACAGCTCATTTCGGCCTAGTCGAGATTAAAGTAAGCGTGTGTATAGGCTAACGCTTAAATTCGGCCATGTATATAATTCAAGTTTCGATTGAGTCCACAGCTCATTTTGACACCTAGTCGAGATTAGATTAAGCGTAGATGTCTGTTGGTCATAATAAGGCCATGCACATAATTCAAGTTTTGACAGTCGACAGTTCATTTTGACATCGGAGTAAGCGTATATTTCGGTTGTCCCTGAAATTAAGCCATGCATAGAATTTAAGTTTCGATAACTCATTTAGACACATTTGAGGTTGGAGTAATCGTATATATTGAATTTGGAATTAGGCCATATACAGAATCAAGTTCACTGATCTGACAGCTTATTTTGACATAGTTGAGATTGGAGTAAGCGTATTTATCAGTTGGCCCTGAAATTAGGCCATGCAAAGAATTCAGCTGAGTCGAGACTCATTTTGGCAGTCGAGATTGGAGTAAGCGTATCTACATTTTTAAGGATAATCTTCCTTAGTACTAGACATTTTTATAGGTAGGATTTGACTTAACATGATAATGGAGCTTAAGAATTACGATATATTTGGTAAAATATAGTAAAATTAGGAAGAATATTTTTAATTTAGGACTTTTTACCGCGTATGCTTCTGTACATAATTATTCAAAATTTATGAAAGGACATGGGCCCTTGCCCCAATTTTAAAGTTTATCTTAATTAACTTATTGATTTATTCGACTTGACATATACTTCTAACCATTTTGCTAAGATACTCGTTTTTTTAGAAGAAAGCAAGAATTTCGTTTTTTATGATTGAGCAAAAAACTTTATTAAAAGTTTTTTGCTCAATCATAAAAAACTGTAGAGTCAGACCTCTTTAGTAGTGATGGTTCGTGTGTAGGAAAACTAGTAGACTTCGATAGTGTCACCGAGCGTGTCAAATTTTCCCATTATACGAACATTTTTGTCGGTTATTCAAATGTTCGTAGTCTCCTGGCTCAGTTCTCGGAAATTAAATTCATAGTTACTTCGAAACGTTTTGATGTATTTTGTATAACCGAAACATGGCTACATTCTGACATTTCGGATGACTGTGTTGCCATCCCTAACTATTTTGTAATACGTTCGGATCGCTCATGTGGTAAACGTGGAGGTGGGGTAGCCGCCTATGTGCGAAATAGTCTCCTGGTATCGAATATCTCGGCTTTTCGCGACGATATTGGTTATTCCTTTGAAGGTCTTGCTTTTACACTGGGAAATGGTCAACGATCCCGATTCTTCGTCCTTTACCGTTCTCCGTCCTATGAATTAAGGTTAGACTCTCTTAAATCACATTTGCTGAGTTTATCTTCGTATCCTCTGATTTTGCTCCTGGGAGACTTCAATATCCCCCAAATAGACTGGAAAAATAGTCATTCACGACCAATTCACGGAATTGGGAAAGTACTGAGTGACTTTCTGTTACTCGAGATGCTACTAGTTCAACATATTAAAGAACCTACTTGTGTGACATGGACGCCTTCTATTCTCGATTTGGTCTTTACTAAGTGTTTGGGTGACGTTTCAGGTGTTCGTTATGACGCACCAATTGGCAATAGCGATCACTGTGTACTCTCTATGCGGCTGTCGCTGTTCAACAGAGCCTCACAAAACTCTAATTTTAAAAAACGTTGTTGGGTAGGTGTTGATGCTGATCAATTAGCTGCAAGCTTCCCAAAAAATATCTGTGATAGTCTTCGTATCCACTTCGGTTTGGAGGTTCCTGTAGTCTTTGATCTGCTCCATGATGAATTGATGCGAATTTCTGATATCTTTGCTCCGCTACGTGCCTGCAAGTTCAAGCATGGACATCCTCCTTGGTTCGACAGAGAGCTTCTTGATGCTATAAGATCCCGCAACAAATTGTGGCGCGAATTTAGGCGTTCTTCTGCTTCAAAACGTGCCTACATCGACTCTCGGAACTTATGCAATCGGCTAAAATTTCAGAAACGCTATTCGTACGAAGATAGTATCGCCAGGGATGCATCTTTGAATCCTAGGAGGTTTTGGTATTATGTAAGAAACAACAGAACACTTGTCGCCACAATTAGCTCAATCCAAACGCCAACTGAAACTTTGACCGATCCGTCCCTAATCGCCCGACATTTAGCTGATAGCTTCTTGGTACAGGCTTTGACCTCTAACAAACTGCATGACTTTAGTTGGAAGTATGTTCCGGTTGCTCATCGGTGTTGTGTTCGTCCACTCAGAGTAGATGAGGTGTTGGACGAGGTAATGAAGCTCGATTCGTTTACATCTCCGGGACCAGACAATATTGCCCCCTTCCTCGTCAAATCCCTAGCGAACGAACTGAGCAATGATTTAACTATGTTCTTCAGATACAGCTTAGATACATCTTGGATTCCTGACAGTTGGAAGTGTGCAATTGTGGTGCCTATTCCCAAAAAGCATTCTGCTAGCTTTTGCGCGGACTTTCGGCCCATTAGCTTAACTAGCGTATTCTGCAAACTTTTAGAAAGAATCATTGCTAGTAGAATCAGGGATCATTTGGATCGTAATCACATATTGGTTGAATCTCAACATGGTTTCAGGATCGGACGTTCATGCCTTACTAACCTACTAACTGCGCGTGAAAAATGGGCTGATGCTCTGGGGGCTGGGTTTCAGGTTCATACAGTATTCCTTGATTTTTCGAAAGCTTTTGATAGGGTACCACACGACGGCATAGTGTCTTTACTGTATCACTATGGACTTCATTCATATATTTGTGAGTGGGTCAGGGAATTTCTATCGAATAGGTCTTTCCGAGTTTGTGTGGGGAGCGTGTTTTTTATTCGGTAAATATTAATTCTGGCGTACCGCAGGGATCAGTCCTTGACCCACTGATCTTTATAATCTTCATTAATGATCTGCTACTCCGCTTATCATGCTCTCATCTAGCGTTTGCCGACGATCTAAAGATTTGGTCTATCATTAGAAGTCCTGCTGATCGAGTATCGTTACAAAATGATCTAAACTCCCTGATCAAGTGGTGCGATTCTACCGGACTACGGTTGAATGTTGATAAATGTGTCCTCATGCAACTAGGTCGCCCTATTGAAACTCTAAGGTACTTTATTGGAGATATGGTCTTAAAGGAAGTGTCTCATCATAAGGATTTAGGGATTATTGTTCATAGATCCTTGAAAACAAAGTTGAACACCGACTTCTTTCTAGGTAAAGCTACTAGGGCGTTATATTGTATTAAAAATGCATTCCTCAGGTTAAGCTGTCACATGTTCAAGAGGTTATTCATCTCCATCGTCAGGCCACACTTGGAATACTGCATTCAGGCTTGTTTCCCTGTCACTAAGCAAGAACTATTAGACCTGGAGTCTATTCTTAGGCGCGGATCGAGGCTCTGTATTTGCTTAAGTGGTATTGACTATTATGTACGTCTAAGTCGTATTGGGATGTTGTCGTTACGTGAGAGGTTCATATCCTTGGAAATGCTATGTATATGGCATATGTCGAATGATGTGGTAGGTTATCCCACCGATGTAATCACTAGGCGGGTAGATCAGTTGCGGGGACATAGCAGAGTCTTGTATAAATTTAGATTTGGCAGATTACCAAAAGTGTATAGACTCTCAAGAAGAGGAATTAACATGTGGAATTCGTTGCCTGAGGAAGTCGTTGCATCCCCCAGTTTGAGAACGTTTAAATCACGATGCTACAAATGGATACATGAACAATGCCGCCATTCAACACTACCACTGGAATACCCTAATTAGCTACGTTGACTGACCATTTGCTTTTGTTTTATTTTTTTTGGACTCTGCCTGAATAGCCTTTTGGCTTTGGTATGTATTGGAATATTAATAAAAATAATAAAAAGCTATTTGACGTTATAAATGTTTGTAGCTTAAACTTTCAAAATGAGATAGCCCAAACGTTGTTTTAAAACAAATGTTTTAAATTATGCTTGGAGCGTTAAAATTAAGAGCTATACGCTGAGTAACTGTCTCAATGTGTGTTCCTAAGAATCTTTAATCATGTTTGATCGACATGAAATTATTTGCTCTTCGAATCATTGCGGGTCTCACTCAAATTCAATTATGTACGTCATTTTGCAATTATAATATTATATTGCATTAGTCTTTTATAGCAATCGTTTAATAAGACAAAAATATATTTTCAGCTGAGCAAGGACACATTTCGAAGGACATATATTATTATTCTTACAAGGCTTAGCCATAAGGCTATTTTGCCTGATCACAGTTAAAAAATAAAACTAAAGAATAAGAAACGAAGAAAAAGAAGTCAACAAGCAAAAAAATCACTGCAAATATATCCATGACTCGTTTCTCATTTTCTTGATGATCCATGTCTTTAATAATTTTTTGAACAAATGCAGACTCTGAGCGGAAGCAATTTCCTCAGTCAGAGAATTTCACATATTAAGTACCCAGTGCGATAGTCCTTAGCATTTTGGATACATACATGCTTTGTTTAAAGACAGTTTTGCTGTGACCTCTCAAAATCGATGAACGTAATGTGATCGAACGACTCGGATAACCGTTCAACCGGTGTACAAGCGCATACATTGACATCGGTTGCATTCTTAGCAAATCTAATCGAGATGCATAGGTGAGGGTGATGCTTGCCCTTCAAGCCTCACCCTCACCGTCGCTTGCACCGTGCCCAATGGTTTGACATCCAATGCCTACTCTCAAAGCGTCGACTCCGTCATTCTTTTCAAGTCTATCCCCGCTATCTCAGACGTGATATCTATTCGCTCACTCCGTCTCCGTGATTCCTATTTTGCTCTTCGCCGGTCTCATATCAACCTACTACGTACCAAATGGACTCCTGGAAGCATAAAATCATAACTTCCTTCAACCCTAAGTCTCATAAAAAAATTACAACTGTTCAAGCAAATTACAATAAATAACATACAATTAATCCAGTTCCCGATCAATCCAGTTCCCGATCAATCCAGTTCCGCTCGCTCCGCTTGCATAATTTTTAGAGTTAATCAAAGGACGTAAGAAAACAACTAAGACCGACACCAACTATGACAACTGCAAGTACAGTGTTCAATACCCGACTGCAGCGTCTGGACAACAATCGCCTGCGACAAGAATAAGTCTAAAGAAGACTTATGTGGTTTTTGTGCCAACAAACTAATACGCAACCTTTCCAATAAGCACATATCAACATCCAACACGTCAACTCAAACTACCCCGTCGTTTCTAATGTCCTTTCTCCACCCACCGACCCTGCCACCATATACACTTCCCATTCCATGTCATCTTCACTCCCCGACACCCCACGTCCCGTCCTTCCTGTCTCGTTTTTCAATAACTTGCATCCATCAATCAAAATCACCTCCACCAACCTCCACTATCCTTCCACTCATAACCTTTCGTCACATCGCTTGCCACCCTCTTTATTATCATTATCCTCTATGTATCCCTTCGTCAAACTAAATCCCTCCGGCGGATCTCGACGTCCGCCGCGTTCCCCTTTATTACATTCAAATCACGCCCTCGTATTCACCTCGACACATGATTTAAATTTTTTTCGTGGTCGTGTAGGCGTGCGCCGGCAGGCATTTTCCACGTAAAAATAAATCCTTTTTTGGACTCATTTTTGTTTTAGAAATCACGGAGTTCCGATCAATAATTTTTTGGAGAGTAATACCAAGTGGTGACGCTGCATTTATATTTTTAAGAGTAATTCGGCTAGATAAAAGAATCTAAGATTATTCCTTTAACCTTACTAATTTAACTTCATGGAATACACCGATTACATAGTCATCTATGCTCATGCACCGCCTATTGCATACACGATATCTGCATTTCTGCCTTCAACTGTATCTCGTCTATCTACAAACGTCTATCATATCTTCATCTCATTCATAACCCCGACAAGCCCAAAATAATATGGATCCTGCCCTGTAACAATAACATATCTCCTCCCACTGTATATTTTGCCTCATTGATCATCATCATAGTACACAATCTCACTTTCTTAGGCTTCCATTGCGATGATCACCTTTCCCTTAAACCCTTAATCGGTGACAAGGTCCACTCGTCTAATTTAATTCTTCGTGACATACGTCCCTTATCGACTTCCGTTTTTGTATGCCTCTTCTTTCATCGTTTCTCTTCCTTAAAATCGATTACTGCCTCAGCATTTTCGCAATTTTTCCAAAATTCATAATCTTTGCTCTACAACGCATCATAAACTCCGCCGTTCGATTGCTCCTGCGTCTCCGTCGCTTCGACCACACATCCACATATCTTGCCCAACTCTCTTGGCCTATCATATACATCCTAATTCGACTCCGCCTTATCGTAACGTTTCGCATCATTGCTGTCGGCTCCCCATCGTTCATCAACCTTTCTTTCTTAGACGACACTCTCCCGCCTCTCTCTATCGCTGCGTTTCCGTCATTCTCTCTTACTCCACGTTTCCAATTACTCCAACAACTACGATCTCCGATCCTTCCTCGTCGCCGCCACCCACTCGCCTGAGAGCAGCTCTCTCGACATCCGCTGCGCATCCTCCTTTATCACATTCAAATACCGCCTTAATTCCTACCTTTTCTACACATGATTTATATTTTTGTGTGGTCATGTAAGCATGCGCCTGCTCGCATTTGCCACTTTAAAATAAATCATTTTTAAATGTGTAGGTTCCTTTAAAATTTCCTTAACCGTGCTGTTGTTTAAAAACATTTGTATTAATGCAGCTTTGACCAATCATTGAGTGTATTCGCTTGACTGTTGAGGTTTCTATTATGTATGCTCCTCGAAGTGCTTACACGATCTTGTCTCTTATTGTCTTATCTCGTATGAAAGGTATTCCACCAACTTGGCATGAGAGCGCATGTCCAATGTTGAAGTTCTGTCCACAAATACATTTGGATGGGCTGTATAGTGGTTCCTATCCATATCTTGCTGATCTCACGTCTTGAAATTGTTGCTTCGATAAGTATCGACCAGTTTGTGTAACAGAAAAAATGCTGAGCCATAACGAGTTTCCAAAATTTTTAGTGATATGTATTATATTCTCCTTTTCTATTCTTTTTAGTTCGTCAAATACCTGCATTTGCATTTCTTTGTATCGCAATTGTTTTTCTTCCTTTATTTGAAGGGTGATTTTGGATTGAATAATTTCCCATTGTGTGCAATCGAAGTCGTTCATAGGTGCACACATTCGTAATGAAAATGTGTGTTCTTGTAACGTACTTGAGCTAGATTTATTTATTCTAGTTCTTTATTTATTTATCTAGTTCTTCTAGCCATTGGGAATTGGTTGGAGTTGTTCTTTTCATGTGTGTCCATCTGAACTGTAGACTCTTGATGGACAGTATGAAAGCGGAGTGGTTATCTATGACAGCTATATCTGTTAATAATTTGATCGGTAGCATCCATTAATCTACAGTTTTCTTAACCATTTCTTCAATGTATTCTGATTGACCTATGAAGCTACCGAGTATCTTCACTCCTGTTGTTGGGTGATTTATTCTTTGCCTAAAGAATAATGTTTATTTATGTCTATTTGTTTGGTTAATGAGCATAGGGCGTTTCGATAGATTGATGTAATATCCAAAACCATGACTTAGTTCTTGCAAGATATTCCATAGAGAAACCAGATGTTCGTAGGATCTAACACATGTACCATCGTCCGCGTACCACTGATGCATTATATCGGGAATCCTATTTTATAACTCTCTGATGAGCGGAAGTGAGGCAGCTTCATATGCAGCCATCACGAGGGAGTCGCCCTGCGTTAATCCTTCCTCTGAGCATAACAATTATTTCTCCAATGCCATGGATGTAGGTGATGCGTAGCAATCACTTAGTATAATCGTCATTGACGGACATATTTTATTCATGTTTTAAAGAGCTGTATGTCTGTTTACACAATTAAATGCGTATTAAGCATCTAGTATTAGAATACACTTATCATTCGACTTTTCAAATTCTCTTATAATCAAATGGATTGTCGATTCTATTCCACATCGTTGCCCCTCACATATTGAACTTTGCCCGCAACCTTGATCACCTCACAGTGAATGCGCTTGGAGAGTGCAAATTCTACAATTCGATGCAGTACTTCTTCGATTCCTATGGGCGAATACCTGGACACTTATTCAATGGTATCAACCTGCATACTTTAAAAGCATTCAAGGCAAATATCATTTATTCGTGTTCTTGCGATGTGTATTGCAAAATCTGCAACTTTCTCAGATAGTTTTTTGACTCATTACCGGGTTGTGTCAGTAAATTTTCGCTTAATCTTCGCATCTATACAATATTCATTGATAAATTGTTGCATTTTAAATAATATTACTTGTACAAATTTTCTATTAATTGAAAATAACAATTTATATATTAATTTATACTATTTTGATAATTTAAAACAGCTAATTTCGTAACATAGCTGATCTTTAGTAAAAATATCTCTTTTAAAATGTAGATGCGTCCCATTGAAACCAAAGAATCTATAACGATTCCCGCAGATGGTATGTGTAATAAATGTATTTATTTTTTTGTCAAAGTACTTTATTTTAGTTGACGTAAAAATAAAGGCAAGAAAAGTCACAGTTAAAGGACCTAGAGGAGTTTTGGAACGCGATTTTAGTCACTGCACCGTTATCATCAGGAAAGTTGGTCAGACGATTTCTGTTGAAAAATGGTTCGCTAATCGTAAAGGTCAAGCTACTGTTCGTTCAATTCTAGGACATATCAGCAACATGATCAAGGGTGTTACCAAGGTAAGTCTTATACAGGTCCAATACATGTTTAATAACCGTTCTATTTTACTTTATATGGCAATTGTTTAATCGACATTATATTGTGATGTTGCTTATTTACTCTATGATAACGCAAGGTAGAAGATATACGAAACATCGGCCTTACTCTCACCTCTGTTATATACGAGCAAGAAGTCATTTCTAGCCTTACCCTGGCATATCTTAATGATCAGTATACAGTTAAATAGTTTATTATACTTAAATCAAATGTGCTTTAACGAAATATTAGATTTGTTTGAAGGATATTCGGACTTGACCATTTAATAGAAGATTTTATGTTTACTTATAACGTTTAATTAATTATTTGTAACCAACACATCTGATATATATAGTATAATTGTATTGCTGCTTGATATAATCTGAATGTAATTTTTAATACAAATTATATTTTCAAGCTTTTTAATTTAAAATTAAACTATTACTTATAATTTATCATTGAAAATTTTAATTTATAATTTTAATTTTAGTCTAATTTTGATAATTGAATAAAAGATTTACGAATATCAAAATTCACAAAACGATGAATAAATTAGAATTTTAGTCAAATTTTAAAAATTAAATTATTAAATTAAAGAAAATAAAATTTCATAAAAATATGAGTAAATCTGTAAAAATTTTAAAATTAGACTAAAATTCGAATTATACATTAAAATGATACATTATAAATAATTTTTTAATTTAAAATTAACGATGTAAATTATATTTAAAAGTATATATAGAGATGTATATAGAGATAATTTTTATATTTAAAAGTATATGGGAGATGGGATGCTGTTAGCAAAACGTGTACAGAATATCGACATCTCCGATAAAATAATGATTTTGACGTCAAATCTCATTTTACAAACACCCAATTGTTAGAGTCTATAAGTTTGGCATCTGAATTATTAGTAAATAAGGAATTTGTTAGACATTTAAATTCATTTGATTGTATAACTTTACTCAAATTATGTATCACGAATATTAATTTTCAATTTGAAGGTGAAATTTGGGAAAACGTTAATGGTTTGTCTATGGGTAATCCCCCAGCTTTAGTACTTGCTGAAATATACATGAGAACGTGGGAACTCACACATTTAAAGGATATGAATTCCATTCACACTTGTCTTAGGTATGTGGATAATGCTTTTATCCTTTTAAATGAACCGTTTATCCCAGATTATTTCTTGGATTCATTACATAATGCTGACTTAAATATTCAGTGGACATTAACGAAACAATAAAATTGTATGATATCCTTTCTTGATGTTAAGATTATAAGATCCCTTACAGAAACTGAGGTTTCCCAAAAATTGGTAGCCATCCGAATATTGTAAGCTGAGAAAGTAATATTCCTAGAAAATAGAAAATTTCTGCAGCTTCGTTACTTTTATTGAGATCGAATACAATCTGCTCTTGTAGCTATCTTAAATCGAAAAGTGTTGATATAATTCCGGGAAGTATCCTAAGTAGTGAATATCATTCTACTTGGGCTGTTTTTCAAAATCATATTTTTGAGGAAATAGTATTAGGAGAAAATTGATAGGACCTAAACTCGAAACAAAATATATAGGTATACCCTATATTAATGATAGATGGAATGGTAGAATAATTGATCACATTTAGCGTTTTAAAAATGGCACACAAAGCATAATTGTATATTATCAAAAGATGCTTAAAATAAAAATACTTAGGTTTAAACGAAAACCTAATTACAATAAGGATGGTGTGAATATGTAATTAGTTGATATGATATTAGTTATATAATATGTAATTATTTTGAATACATGTGAATGTTGTGATAGATCAATCAGGGTAAGGATTGTCTAAACGTATGGACCAACACAAATATTCTATTAAAAGAGGAACATGATCTGGGGTTGTAAGAGATCACTCCTTGAACAATAACCATAGAATAAACTTTGAAAATGGTCAAGTGATTTCAGTTGAAAATAATGTTTCAGAAAATAAAATACAAGAAACATATTTTATGCACAAAATGATGTATTGAATTAATATTGAATTAATAACAAACATTTTATAATTGTATTTTTTTGATCTTGTATTAATTTAATTCTTGAGTTTTCTGTTTAATTTGTGTTTATATTAATTTTTTACAAGAAGCATATTTTATGCACAAAAATATAAATTTACTGATGCATAACAATAGGCCAGATATTGAATTCTTATTTTTTTATTAATTTAATTGTTGTTTTATATAATTGTTTTAATATAATTGCAAGTTTTCATTCATTTAATGTTTATTTATTATTTTATTTAATATTTCAGTTTTATTGTTTTGAGTTTAATGTTAATTTATTAATTTGTGTTTTATATTAATTTTTTATGCTAATATTTAATTAGGAGCATATCTATTCGTTCAATCCGCTGCACAATGTAAAATGCACAATTGACACTTTTGATCTGCTGCGCCAAGTAATGCAATTGACAGCTTTACAAATAATTAAACAGTAAAAATATTTTGTACAATTTTATCCTGATAACAGTTGAGTATCGAAAATTCGATATTTTTACAATAAAAAATTTCTATTTCACTCTCTACACTAATAAATAACATTTAAAAGTATTTAAATAATATAATTTTGGAATGTCATCTACTTTTCATAAGAGAATGGGAAGTAAAGGACATTCCAAAAAAATAGTAATTTTGATTCACGGAAGAATCCCATATCATTCCGACTTCTACATTGAGCGATCAACTCGTGGAATAGTCTTATAGATAACATCGCGGACATATCCTATGCTAAATCTATCAACGTTTATCTTATCTTTGTTTTTTATTATTTTTTTTGTTGTAGTTATATGTGAGCAGTCAAAACAGCCATCTAGATATATACCTGAAGTATAAATAATAATAAATAATGAATTTAAATTATAGTAAAAATATAATGTAAATATTTGTGCATGTTTAAAAATATATTCAAATTTCCTAAACGATGTGTTTGTTTTAGCCATACTATTAATTCTAATAATAGAGACTATTAATTCATAATATTAAATATAATTCGATACGGTATGACATCTATTACACAATGGATGATTATTTTTTAGATAAGATGTAATAATTAAACCAGTTAACTGAAGCTTTATACAGTACTTGATAGCTGATATTAAAACAAAAATGATGGCCTTGCATTTGGGAAATTCCATGATTTAAGTTACTATAAGTTACTAAAGATAAATATTGATGCAAATACCTGTCAAGTGTTTGATCACATTTTGTTCGTAGTTCGTTTCTTTTTTATTTTTTTTATTAATATTGTTAGCAGTTTATTAATTGATTAAAATCTACGTCCGTATGTGTATATTAGTGATCAATAAGTTCTTAAATACTTTTAGGGATTTAGATACAAAATGCGTGGAGCCTATGCTCACTTTCCGATCAATTGTGTTGCGATTGAAAATGGAAATGTGTTGGAGATAAGGAACTTTCTCGGTGAAAAGATCACACGTAAAATACCTATGCTACCCGGTGTAACCGTCACTGTGTCTAAAGATGTAAAGGACCAACTAGTGCTTGAAGGTAACTCGATAGGAAACGTGTCCCAATCCGGTATGTTGGTGATTATCTATTGTGTTTTCTAAAAGTTCTTTTTTTATAGCTGCATCCATTCATCATTCGGTTCTTGTAAAAAAGAAGGATATTCGTTGTTTCCTTGACGGAATATATGTTAGTGAAAAATCAACATGCGAATAAAACACAGTATTTTATGTTTAATATTTTGATTTTTAAATCAGCAAGCTTCAAAATAAAGGAGTTTTTCAAATTGAATGAGTTAATTTTTTCAATTTTTGTTTGGTTTGCACAAATTAGTTATTTTTTGTTTTTTAGGCATTATTAATTATCCACACGAGAAAAATTTGTTAATGTAAATTGTAACAACGTTTCGGTCAACATAAATCGATTATTAGTCATTATCATAATTATAAAATAAGTTTTCTGTATAATAGGCAAAAGGAAATCACTTTCATACGATAGAATAAAATAGGTAGCTTAATTTTGCTTATAACATAATACATTAACGAATTGATGATTAAAACATTCACCTGTAAATTATGCATTGTGATTTAAATGACAGTAAATATAAGATTCCTTCTCCATTCGTAAATGTTCTAATAATTCTTAAAACCCATCAAATATTTTGATGAACATCAAATATTTTTGATGTTCATTTTAATACAGTTAGTTGAATTTGATTATTTTTCAATTTGTCTAAAGAATTTTAATACTAATTTCAGTTTTGGTGATTAATAATTGTTAATGAGTGATCGATTGTTTGGTCGATCAATCGAATACTAAGATTAAGTCACTTGCGTATTGTTGTGAATGTTTGTTTGTTAATATTTAAAATTTAAATTACTGATAATTTTTTAAATAAAACTATTTGACTATCTTAATGGTATATTTTGGTATTGCAGATGGACGTTATTCGTTGTAAACTTATAGATCTGATGAACATTAATGATGAGTCGTTAAAATCAAAACCGTTATATTTTTTATTAGCAGTTCTTCTTCAAAGACATAATTTATTGCTTTCCAGTCAAAAACTAAGTCTTGCTGTTATTTTGCAGAACTCGCTTCTGTTGAGAGAAGTCGTTTTGGAACTGGAGTCGTTATCAAGTGATGATAGTTCATCAAACAAGGGCTTTTCAATTCCTCGTATTTGTTCGCTGATTATCAACGCGCCGTGTATTTTCCTTGGCCAACTCGATGAGAACGATTATCAGCTTAAAGTGCTATCGACATTAGCTGATGAACTTTTAACTGATGCCCCTATCATTTCAACTATTCTCTTATGTAAAAGCTGCATTCTCGGCTGGAAGAATTTACCGGTGTTTCTGCGTACAAATGGGGCAAAATTAAGTTTAGTTTGTGATATTTTAGTCAAAGGAACTTACGCTGGATCTCACATTAGTGAATTAATGTGTTTTATCGACCCCAATCCTAGACTTTTTCATAATTACTTGAATTTCAATCTGCTTAGCATAGTAGTTTTGGTTTATTTGGCTTAGCCAAGTAAGCCTTATCATGTTGTGAGCTTTTAATTACGGTTTTTATGCAAGATAAAGGTGTGATTTTTGATAATACGAAACTGCAATCGAAATATTTTGTAACGTTTGCGATACGACGGTCTGGCTTAGTTGACTTTCAGGCAATTTACATATTTTGGATTCGTAAGTTTTTCTTTTAATTTGTGATATTTTACCCGTAGCCCGAATGATCATTGTATATTTTTGGCTCAACTTCAAACGCTACGAGATGATCGTTGTTTTAAAATTGATTAATTTTTATTTAATTTTAAAAAATACCAATCATTTGTTAAATGATCGGTAAAATTCTATTTACGTCAAGAACCTAAGTTTCTCTATATTTGTAAAAATAGAGTTAAAGTTGTTAAAATAAAATTTAAAAATTTGTTAAAGTTGATTGAACAATGATTTACGTATGTTTTTAATTAAAAGTGATATATCCGTTGTTACACAAGGGATATTTTTTGTTGCGCAATGTAAAATATCCACGAATTAGTAAAATATAGGATATTCAAAATATCAATATTAGTTGATGTTAAGCATTGACATCCGTCAAAGTAAATATGCATCGCTTATCAGCAATGTCGCTTCTATGTACGGCATTTTGATCTTTATAAATACTTGGCCGCGAGTGTTTTATAACGTCCAGTGTAGAGAGAGAACGATGCTGCCTTAGATTAAAGTCCAAGTAGATCCAGGTCAACACTATCGTGAATAATAGACCAAGTCTATATCTCACAAAAGTAGCATATGATGAACAAGCAAAATATCAACCATTTGTCAATTATTCTGCAATTTATTTTAAATTTCTATTCTATCGGCTTAAACATTTAAGTAGTTAAAAGATAAAACACATTAGTTCATTGATAAAACGATTACTTAGTCTTATAATAGACAATTTGGAAAAAGCGCATATTGAATATATACTCACAGACGCTGTCACTCAGTCAAATGAAATTCGGTGTTTCGTTTTGTCAAGCAGGTTACTGTGCAGGCCTTTGCAGGAAGAAGGGCAAATTAACCTTGCTGGCATTTTGAGTAATCGAAACCCGGAATTGCTGTTCGAATTGTGCCAGAGGGCGTGCGATCAATGGAGCTGTGAATGTGATGAACAGGAAGACTTGGCACTAAGCCGTACTATATTAGTCTGTTTGGCAAAACGCCCGTCAATTGCTAATGAAATACGGACACAGGTATTTGTGGACGTGGGTAAATACCTATCGAAGGCCAATAGATATAAAAGTGCAACTGTAATATCAAATATTATATCAAGGATAACTTGTCCAAACAATGAATTAAAATTTGATTCTAAAATAATGAGCCTGGAACTCCTTAGGCTTTATTCCAAGGCCGCATCTTTTGCTATACCGGAAGTTACACATATTGACGAACAAGTCCGGGGAGATGATGATAACGGTTCGACAGAAGATTGCAGGGATAGCGATGATTGCTGCGATATGGATGATGCTACCAATGATGATCACCTTGACGGTGATAGTGATACTGCAGACTTCTTACTACCGTTCGACAATTTTGAGAATGTTACACCGGACACATGTCTCGCTGACTTTCTTAATAGCGACCATACTACTACTGATTTTGCTAAGCTGAATAGCTGTTTACAATTAGCAAATAAGCGAACTGTTATCTTAAACCTTAAAGCTATAATCGCAAAGCTTTTAAAATCCAAAGCAGTGCCTGATGGACTCATTACTGTTGGTATTCGGTTTCCTGAAATGACATGTAACATACTTATTGAATTAATATTTCCTAAGGACTCAGGTGCAAGAGATATTCCTTCGCGTGCTAAGGCACTCAATGCTCTCATTGAAATATGTACGGCATTATCAAAATCAGTTGGTGTGACTGATAATAGCGTAAACAGATCAGTCCACTACAAATCGGGATTAGCTTATTCAGCAAAGCCCTATTACCACTTGTTGTTTCCGTCCGAAATCGATGAAAATGCGTTTTCCAACAAAAATATACTTTTACATGCAAACAGCACCGTAAATCGTATGTCAACTATCGGCTATAAATTTCTAAATCCCTTACTCGAAATCATTGAAGACTGGAACTGCTGGATAAATGAGGACGCTGGTTTCCTCAACCTTTTCTTATTGAGTTGCTCAGCTATTGTTCAGTACACAGGAAGTGTTTCTTCCGCTATCCGGTTAATCCATCTTATGGAATTGATTATGGCAAAGCGTCACGTATTAACGGAAAATACCATCAGAGGAACAATTTCTAATATCTTTAATTTGCTTCCTCCAGAGGAATGCAGTAAAAACGTTCTCCTTCTTCTTGAAAGTCACTCCAACAGCAATCATTACGATCAGTTTGTCCAATGATTATTAACAGCGTATTATCATAAGCAGAAAGAGGAGGAGAACTACTGAGCAAAACTGATGTTTGATATTTGATCTGTAGATGCATCAACGATTCGATTTATATAGTAAATAAGCTGTCCTATTGTAACTTGAAGATGATTCCCAACCTTTGTTTGGCATTCTCACTGTCTCGTAGATTCAGTCAAGAGGCTCAATATCATTTCTTATCATTTATGAGAACTTGTACGTTTTTGAAATATATGGATAAAATTGAATTAATAGAATCCTTAAATATTTTGATAAATCAAAATTATTTAAAAGTAGGACATCTATATTTAGACAAGTAAAAGGTGTTCCAATGGTGGTAATAGTAGCCCAATTATAGCTGACTTGTTTTTAAGCTTTATAGAATATGAATTTGTTCATAACTGTGTAAAAACTAAATCTAAACAAATATAAATATATGAAATATATGTTTCGATACATTGATGATATATGTGTATTTAATTCTAATATTTTTTATTCAAGTAGTGAGCACATTTATCCAGAAAGCCTTATTCTTAACAAAACCAATATTAATGATAAAGAAGGTGTATATCTAGATATGAACATTAAATTAACATTAACTAAAACTACTATTAATTTATATTGTAAAGATGACATATTTAAATTTACAAGAAACATATTTTTGCATGAGCATTCATGCATATCATATAATATAAAATATAATACATTAAATAATGAAATTTTAAGAATTGCAACAATATGTAATGATATTGCTTTCTTCAAAATCATTTAAATAATTTAATAGATACATATTTTCAACTAGGTTACTATAAAAATAACATCAAGCAGAAAATAGTAAAATATATAAATCAACACAATAATATAAAGAATAAATTTAAACTCTTAAGTGGCAAATTTTATGGATGGATAATAAATAATATACTTTGCATTCGAATAAGATACTAGATAGTTATTTCAGAAGAAATACATCATTAGCATGTATTTGGCCCCGCTGCTATGTTGGGTAGAGGAGTTAGGGGCCTAAACCTGATAGCATAGCAGTTCCTCCTGATGACCTCTAATTCTTATTCTGATACAACGTCTGTTATTTATTAGTCAATTCATAAAAATGACGTTTATTTTAAATTTCATTTTTTAACTTGATTTAAATTATAGAAAATCTAAAAACAATTATTTATTATTTAATTATTAAATTTTGATTTAGCATTATTATGTTTTGTTTATTTTATAATTTTATAACAATACGTAGACTCAGTTAGCTGATTTAATTTTTATAAATAAATGAACATATATACACTCATATGCACTCAATACGGGAGCTAATAGTAGCCCAATTATAGCTGACTTATATGCACTTATTGAAATTAATATGAAACGATAATATTAGAAACATAGAAACTGAATGTAATTGTAAAAGTCTTAATTTTGAAAAATAACTGAATAATAACATTTATGCACCATAACCTAGAATTAATTGAAAACAATGAATAAAGGGAAATGCTATCAAAAGGGTATAGATATAGATTAAATAATAATAACAAAAAATTTACAATTCGTTATTACTTTGATAAGCTAACAAATAGTAAAAGCTTATTTTCATATGCAAATGGCTTTATTATGATATACTGATGAAAGAAGTTAATTATAATGATTTAAATATAAACACAACATATAAATGTAGTGATTTAAATTTAGAAGCAATTATTACAAGTCACTGTTCGATAATGGATAAAAAAGGGTATAAAGGTTGAATCAGATAATAAAACTATACCTATATTATATTGGAATCCAAAATTACATAAAAATCCAATAAAACCAGGTTCATATGTAGTGCGTTTAAATGTACATTAAAACCACTTTCTGTTTATATGAATAAAATACTTAAAGTAATTAAAGCACATTTTAAAAAATATTGCAAGGTAATCGAAATTAATACTGGTATAAAACACTATTTCAGTATTAATTCTACAAAAGAATTTTTAGAACAGACAAAAGGAAAAAAATTAGAATAGACGTCAGCAAACAATAAAAGAACCGAAACGTGAAATGTAGGTATTGGATTAGTAACTTATGAGGTTTACCAGAATTGAAATGTTTACCAGCATTGAAATGTAATATAATCAGGAGGAAGACCGATAATATGATGACCTCGATATGGACTAGAAGTAATTCTTATCGATATGAGATCCGCAGGCAGAATTTAATAGTATTTTAAGTATCGGGACTTGAAGGTCGTCTGTAATAATCATTCTGTGATGAACCCTTCTAAACTGTGGTGGAGGATCCCTGAACACTCTAAAAATCTGAACCCTACTGATAAAGCTCAATAGGCAGAAACCGGTCTAGGGATTTGATTGTAATGGACTATGATTGCTTTTAATACTCAGTTATGCCCGTTTTCCTGTTTATTTATTAGCAACAAATATAATACCGTATTGATAAGCGATCCGGAGGCAGGCTTTGATAATATTTTAATAATATATATAGTTTTCAGAGGTTAAACTTTCTAAATACCCGTCAGCGCTAACTTCTAATCCCGTCACAAAAGGTTTGCATGTTGGAAGCCAGGTGTAAGGAGTTGAAATCTTTAAAAAATTCCGATTCTGCATAGTTATCTTTTGTATGAAATAGTACATTTGCTAAGATGTAATGACGGATTTGTTAAAAGCATGGATAATAATGGATTCTCCATTTACCATGAATAATTTATAAATTCAATTATATCCTCTTAACTTAGATGTAATGACGAATTCGTCGAAGAATTGTCACCTAATATATCCTAATATATTAACATGCATATCAATGACAGTCACTTATGGAATATTATTTCGTCAATTATTGAGGTTTAATTATTAATAGGTGAATAGTTTATTACTGCAGGTAGAAGAGAATGCTTAACCATACGAACTGATTAGGCGTTTTTACAAAATATTCAATTTTTTGTAAGAAAATGAAAAACAAGTAAACGATAAACGAATCTAATTTACATATATATAACAGAATCATTTTGATCTAGT